>JAOSBL010000006.1:29517499-29540943 GCA_027568915.1 Erythroxylum roraimae
AATACTTATACAAAACACTCATTCAATTTCATTTAATATCTCTAAATTGTCACTTAAGGATCGGGGTCCAACAATGACACTACTTATACTTCTATGCATATTACTGCTGAGATAAAACGATGTATTGTGAATGAGGATTTCTCTACGTTATGGCATCGGAGATTATGACACATCTCCATTGAGAGACTTAAGAAATTGGTAAATGAAGAAGTACTTAGTACTTTGAATTTTTTTGATTATGATACTTGTGTCGATTGCATTAAGAGTAAGCAAAC
Organism: Erythroxylum roraimae; assembly: GCA_027568915.1. Lineage (NCBI taxonomy): Eukaryota > Viridiplantae > Streptophyta > Magnoliopsida > Malpighiales > Erythroxylaceae > Erythroxylum > Erythroxylum roraimae. The sequence goes on from JAOSBL010000006.1 coordinate 29,517,775, forward strand.
TAATAAGTCTAAAAGAGGTGCAAAGAGGAGCACCAATCTATTAGAAATCATACATATGGATATTTATTGTCCAAACATGGAAGCAAATAGTCCAAAATACTTTATCACCTTCATAGATGATTATTCACGATATATGTACCTCTATTTACTTCATTTTAAGGACGAAGCTTTGGATGCCTTTAAATTTTTTAAGGCTGAAGTAGAAAATCAATGTGGAAAATAAATTAAGATTGTGAGATCAAATAGAGGTGACGAGTACCATGGTAGATACACAGAGAACGGACAAGCACCTGGTCTATTTGCTAAGTTTTTTCAAGAACATGGGATTATTGCCTAATACACTATACCTGGTTCTCTGGACCAGAATGGTGTGGTAGAAAGAAGAAATTGAACATTAATAGATATAGTGAGCAGTATGCGGAGTAATGTAAAACTCCCTGATTTATTGTGGACTAAAGCACTAAAGACAGCTGTGTATATATTAAACCGAGTTCCAACTAAGGCTGTCTCAAAGACACCTTTTGAGTTATTTAAGGGTGAGAAACCAAGTTTGCGACATATACACATTTGTGGATGCCCGTATGAAGTGAGAATTTATAATCCACAAGAAAAGAAGTTAGACCCACAAACCTTCAGTGGTCTCTTTATTAGATATGTTGAAGAATCCAAGGAGGTATAGATTCTATTATCCATCTCATAGCACTAGGATTGTGGAATTAAGAAATGTAAAATTTCTTGAGAATGACTTGATCAGTGGGAGTGATCGATTTCAAGATGTTATTTCAGAAAAGGAACATCAAGAAGTTCATCCCTCTAGCTCAAGTGATAGATTGATTGTCATTCACACCCCTCAAGCATCAATGGGTGTTAGACAACCAATTACTGAAATTCCAGAAGCAATAGATACTAATTTAATAGATCAAGTTGTTGATATGAACCAATAAGAAATTGTTGATCAACTAGTTGAGCAAGATGCTCTTGAGGAGAATGTTGAAACAACATTAAGGAGATCTACTAAAGTAAGGCGATCAGGTGTCTCTAGTGATTATATTATGTATCTACAAGAATCGAACTTTAAAATCGGAGCCAAACATGATCTTGAAACATTTTTACAAGCCATAAGTTTTAAAGAATCAAACTTATGGTACAATGTCATGAAAGATAAGATGAATTCTATAGCATGTAATCGAGTATGAGATCTCGTTGCATTGCCTAATGATGTAAAACTCATTGGGTATAAATGGGTCTTTAAAACAAAGAAAGACTCAGAAGGTAACATTGAGCGATATAAAGTAAGACTCATTGCTAAAGGATTTACTCAAAAAGAAGGAATCGATTACACGGAGACATTTTCTCCTATATCAAAGAAAGGTTCTCTTCGAGTAATTACAACATTAGTACCCTATTTTAACTTTGAGTTACATCAAATGAATGTAAAAACGACATTCCTCAATGATGAACTAAAGGAAGAGTTTTACATGAAACAACCAGAAGGATTATTCTCTAGTGATGGTGAGCATTTGGTCTGCAAGCTCAATAATCCATATATGGCTTAAAACAAACATCTCGTTAATGGTATTTAAAATTTCATGAAGTCATCACTTCATTTGGTTTTGAAGAGAAACTCATGGATCAGTGTATATACCAGAAGGTTAGTGGGAGTAAGATTTGTTACCTTGTGCTATATGTGGATGATATTTTACTTGCAATAGTAAGATTTGTTATCATATACTATATGTGGATGATATTTTACTTGCAACCAATGATAAGGGTTTACCGTGTGAGGTGAAACAATTTCTCTTAAAGAATTTTGATATGAAAGATATGGGTAAGACATCTTATGTCATTGGCATTAAGATCCATAGTGAAAGATCTGGAGACCTTTTGGGATTGTCTCAAAAGACCTATATCAACAAAATTTTAGGGAGATTTCGGATGAAAGATTGTATACCAAGTGTAGCACCCATAATGAAGGGTGATAGATTCAATTTGAGCCAATGCTCGAAAAATGAGTTCGAACGAGAACACGTGAAGAAAATTTCATATGCTTCAACTGTTGGAAGCTTAATGTATGCTCAAGTCTATACAAGACTAGACATTGCATTCGCGGTTGGAATGTTAGGACGATATCAGAATAATCCAGGTATTGATCACTGGAAGGCTGCAAAGAAAGTGATAAGATATTTTTAAGGAACGAAAGATTACATGTTTATGTACAGACGAACTGAAAATCTGAAAGTAGTAAGGTACTCCGATTCAGAATTTGTTGGCCACATTGATTAAAAAAATCAACCTCAGGTTATATTTTCATGTTAGCTGGTGGAGCTAGATCTTAGAGAAATGTCAAGCAGACCTTGACTGCTACTTCTACTATAGAAGTTGAGTTCGTATCATGTTTTAAGGCCACTTAGCATGGTGTATGGTTGAAGAGTTTTATATCTGGGCTTAAAGTTGTGGACTCTATTTCTAAGCTGTTAAAGTTATACTGTAACAAATCAGTTGTGACTTTTATGGCTAAAAACAACATGAGTGGAAGTCGAAGTAAGCGTATCGATATTACGTATTTAGCCATAAGAGAATATGTTAAGGAAAAGTACTCATTGAGTACATTAGCATTGAGTTCATGATTGCGGATCCTTTGACTAAAGGCATGCCACCTAAGTAATTTAAGGATCACATAATACAAATGGGACTAGGTTCTGTAAAATAATGTCATTGAATGTACATTGCTTTCAATAAAACTCTTATTCACTGTGATGTTTCTCACATGGTTTGTGCACTTATAGATACTCATTCTATTATATTGAGAATCCTCTTCAAGTTTAGACCTAGAATAAACATATGGTTTATTCATTAAGTTGAAGGATTGTGTGTAGAGATGTAATATAATGTAATACATGGAAGATATTATTCGTTATAAGATGACTTATCGCCATGATTTATATATACTTTGTTTCTCCATAAAGTAAATGTTGAATTATATGGACCAAGTGGGAAAATGCTAGAATACTCTCGTGTATATACGGTCCATATTAGTCACAACCATCACAACGTTTCCGAAACGTTGTGATGGTCTGTTGCTGTTCGTTGTCTTTGCAACGGGCAGAGTAATATATGGACAGTTATGGGTTATTTTTGGGTCCCTAACCTTTTGTTTTCGTTTTTAAGAAAATTTTACACCATTAACTTGAGAGTTTGAGAGGTTAGAAAATTTAGAAACACTTCATTCGACAGTAGGATTAAATCAATGGATAGAGTTTATCTGGGATGCAATAGCTAGAGGTATGGTTATATATCTGTGTGTGTGTGTGTGTGTGTGTGAGAGAGAGAGAGAGAGAGAGAGAGATTTGTATGGGATGTGTGAAATGCATGTAAATGAATTAATCTCACACACGATTCACGAGTTCATTCCACTCTTGACGATATATATATATATAAAATACCATCAATAATAGGAAGATAAATATACACAAATATTTTTAAAATATTAAATTCATAAGACTTGAAAAGTATAAAAAGCACTTAAAAAGATAAAAAATATTTTCATAAATTCAAAATAGTTTTGAAGTATTAAAAATAATATTTTTATAGCATTTTTTTAAGTAAGTTCGAATTCGATAATACATTAATCATAAATATAATGTCACAAATCATTTACTTTTACTCAACTAAGCTGACATATCTTCAATTATTGAATTTATAAGAATTCAAAAAATAAAAAATATTTGAAAAGACTAAAAGATATGACCATAAATTCAAAATATTTGTAATGTGTGTTGGAAGAATATTTTTGTGATGCATTCCCAATTTGCTAATACATTGATCACCTATCGAGTCTCATAAACCATTTGGTCATATACAACTCATATAACACCGTCTAATTAATTGAAAAAAAGGAAAATTGGTTTTGATGGTGACTTGGTTAATAGTTGAACAACAGTTAATACAAAATCTCACTACTTTAAAAACTGAACTGGAATTTAAATTGTTAGAATAATACGTATAGGATTTAAAACGTTTAATTGGTATTAGATTATCGTAAAATTAATTAAAGATTAAATAAATTAAAAATATAATTAAAAATATTATCTTTACATAATTTTAAATTTAATTAAAAATTTTATAGTTAAATTAAGTTTACAATTATAATAAAAACATTGATCATATAATAATAATAATAATAAATTAATAATTTTTTTAAATTTAATTTAATATTTTTCTATACTTTATAAATTAATTAAACAATTTTAATAAATTAATCACATTTTAAATTTTAAATTTTTATCTTAAAAATTTTATTTAAAAATTTAAAATTAAAATGATAAAAAACAAAAAGTCAAAATACAGGAGTGATGTGACATTTAATTTAAAACCTAAATAAGTGTTAGGACATTTATTTTGGTTTCTTTTTTATTTTTTTTTATTTTTTATCATTTTAATTTTAATTTTTAATAAAATTAATAGAAGCATAATTAAAATTAAATTAAAATTTTAATTTTTATAAAACTAATAGTTGCATAATTAAATTTAAAATGATAAAAAATAAAAAATAAAAAAGACTCACAGGTGCAACACTTTATGTCATGTCTGTAACACTTATATCACTGAGTGTGACAGTTTTATTTTTAAGAGTAAAATAAATGATATAATTTACTTTTTGCATATTACATTTTAGCAGCTGAGCTAAACGCTCTTATATTCAAGCGCTTTCTTTTGCAGCTGATTGGTTAAATCCGCTAACTCAATCATTCATTTACCAAACATTTCTATCAGTTGTTTGATATGATCAATTAACTAAAAGTTTTGAAATTGCTAAAAATCAGCTGATAATCTGCTTATCAAACGAGGCCTATATATATACATATATGCATTAAACTATTTAATTAAGCTTATAATACTATTCAATTTGGTATATTTCTTAAATATATAAACATTTCTTGAATTTATTTTCGATGTAACCAAAAAAAATTTAAATTCGTAATTTGGTAGATTTTTGCAAATAGAATAAAACAAGTAATTTTTATTAAAATATTTTTTAAATCAATAACGCTCAGTATAAATCTTGCTAAGATGCGGGGTATAGGAAGGTCTAGTAGTACGCAATCTTATCCCTAACTAATAGAGAGATTGTTTTCAAATGACCCAAATGAAGTATAAAAAAATATAATAAAGAATAAATAAATAGTAGTAATTAAAATTCTAAGTAAAATGATAATATAAATAAATAAATACAAATATATATAATAAAATGGTTAAAAAATGAAAAATTTAAAAATGCATAAATAAATAAATACAAATAATAATAATGATATATAATAGAATAGAATAAAATAAAAATAATAACTAGGAAGATTAAAATTAAAATTTTCTTAAATTAAAATTTAAGTTTTTCAATAAACTATTATAACCTTTTTCTTTAATATTATTTTAAAACTATTTAATTTAATACTAATTAAATCTTTAAAATTGTTATTTTATTAATTTAATTTTTTATTTAATTTTTAAAATATTGACTAATCTGTAAAATAGACACATGTATATATATTCTCACTTGATGTATATGTACATCATCAATCATCATGCGTGGTAAAATTACAGGAGAGATAATCATTAACGAGTAAATCCATTACGGAACTGAATTTTACCAAAGTTTTAATAACAACAAGAAGGTAATACTTTTCCTTAAAGCTTAAAAATAAAGTCTCATTAGTCACGAGCGTTTGATTCACAGTACGTAGTACTCCTCCTTCCACAAGAAAACCCGAACTCCGCGTCCCGCATCTAACTCGTCCGCGCTGCGATTGAGTCGACTCGAGAGCCATGGAAGGCCAAGAAGGAGCTCAACAACCACACCTAATACTCGCTCACAAGCGCTTCCTCCTTACTCATCCCGACGTCCAAGACATTGAGAAGGTCCGCCTCAAGGAGGAGGTCCTCGCCGCCGTTAAAGCCGATGGTAATTTCCGACCTACGAATATTGCTTAACGCTAACTCGATTACTTCTAGAATTCGATTTTCATTGGTGTGAAATTTTGTAGATATGGCGCCGTTTTACGAAACCCTAGTGGCCGACGGTTTAGTGGAGAAGGATCACGGATTTTTTGATGCGATGCGCGCGAAGAACGAGGAGGAGATAAAAAAACTCGATGAGAAGTGAGTTTTATTTTCTCTCTCCGTTTGAAGTTTTGTACTTGTTTCTCTGTTTCGCTTGAAAACAAAAACCTTTAGAGCAAATCTGATTGGTCTTGTAATTTAGGTTAGTCAAATGAGTGTAACATTAGCATTGATTAAAAATATAAATCAGTAATGGGATAAGATTTTTATTAATCTGGATAGAATTGAGTATGAAGAAGTACTGGAATTGAGACGATATGGCTTGCTTGTTATAGGTATCTGGGTGGTATTGTTAATTTAGCTCAGGCAAGAATTTGTTTATCGTTCAGTGGTTGGTCTGATGGAGCATCTGCTAGTCTCCTAGATTACTTAGGTTATTTAGATCCAGAAGGTTGGATGCCTGTTACATTTGTGGTGTTTTTCACTTTAACTATGGCCTTCCGTATGGCATTTTATAGGATTGCTGATGCTGAAGAAAACTTGGGTGAAAGTGAGGTTCGAGAGGCTCATTTGGCAAAGTCATTGTTCTACATCAGGATTGGTGACAAGGTGAATAGCTTACTACTACTTTGTCACGCCCTTTCTCTTCCTTTTATCTCTATTCTTCCTATCATATCTTAAGCATTTGTTCACTTTGAAACCCAGGAGAAGGCATTAGAACAACTCAAGACTACGGAAAGTAAAACAGTCGCAGTTGGGCAGAAGATGGATTTGGTATTCCATACATTACAAATTGGTTTTTTCTACATGGATTTTGATCTCATTTCCAAGAGTATTGACAAAGCAAAAAAGTAAGCAAGGACATCAATTTAACATTCATTTTCTCTATTTTTACAATCATGGAACTACTTGTCTTGTTGTTTCTCGTTTTTCAATAATTTGCCGTGATGGCAGCTTGTTCGAGGAGGGAGGTGACTGGGAAAGAAAAAATCGTTTGAAGGTGTACGAGGGGTTGTATTGCATGTCGACTAGAAATTTCAAGAAGGCAGCCAATTTATTTCTGGATTCCATATCAACCTTCACTACCTATGAACTTTTCCCTTATGACATCTTCATATTTTACACTGTTCTTACCAGCATTATATCATTAGATAGAGTTTCACTGAAGCAAAAGGTATATATCATGACTTTTTTCATTATTTATTTATTCGGTTTTCTTTCAATTAAATGGGTTGCTTACTTTTAATGAGTTGAAATTGACAACAATTGGCAGGTAGTGGATGCTCCTGAGATCTTGACAGTGATTGGAAAAATCCCACATCTTTCGGACTTTTTGAATTCTCTGTATGATTGTCAATACAAATCATTTTTCTTGGCATTTGGTAAGCAAAACTAGCCTTTGTATTGCAGTTCTAATGCATACATACGTTGACTCTAGTAATAGACTGTTATACTTACATGTAATTCTTATGTTGGATGTAATAATTACTCCTTCCGTTTAGCTGGCCTAACCGAGCAAATTAAGCTGGATCGATATTTACATCCCCACTTCCGATATTATATGCGGGAGGTCAGAACTGTTGTCTATTCCCAATTTTTGGAATCCTACAAGAGTGTCACTATTGAAGCAATGGCCAAGGCTTTTGGTGTGACAGTGGAGTTCATTGATCTGTAAGTTGCATGATGGGGTTTATTTCATTTGGTTTCCGTTTTTACTCTCTCCCCCATTGAACTGAATTTTTTTTTTTTTTTGGCTTCTAGGGAACTTTCACGTTTTATTGCAGCTGGGAAGCTCCATTGCAAGATTGATAAGGTTGCAGGTGTTCTAGAAACCAATCGGCCTGATGCCAAGAATGCTTTATATCAAGCAACTATCAAGCAAGGGGATTTCTTACTTAACCGGATCCAGAAGCTGTCACGTGTGATTGATCTGTGAAGTAGGTAGGAAAATATTGTGATATTGTGATTCAGAATTGGGAAAAGTATGGAATTCTAAAGGAGATATGGAGCACATGGACTTTGGGATGAATTGCTTCCTTTCAATTGATATGACACTATTTAAGTTCTCATTGTATTTCTACTCCAAATGTTTTAAGAATTTAAGCACACAGATTTCCGGTGTATCATTTTTCCTTACAACTGTGTAATGCGATGATTATTTTGGACTGTATCAAGAACATGGTCTTGCCAGAATATTCGTTATTTAGAGTTAATGATGGGAACATTGTTATTCAGGCGCTGATTAAACTTCAGTTCCTCCCTATCTATTGATCTCTCATGAACAGTCCTTGGATGGACCTCATAGGCCCCTTTCAAAAGCCTCTTGCTTCCTACCTACACCACTTGTTCTCTCAACGTCACATTTATTGGGCTTCTTCTCTTGGTTTCTTGAATCTGTTGGTTATCTAATTTCCTATTAAAATATGGGACTCATTTCCTTGCTAATGGGCTATGTTGTGTTCTTTAGGTTCGGTCTTTATGTCGGTGTGGTTGTGTGGCTGTGAAATCTGAAATATATTTGTTCCTGGGCTGGTTTTCACACTGCATTTAAGGGTCATGTGGATTTATCATCCCAATGCATTTATGGGACGTGAGCGTGACGGTGGCCGCTATCTGTCTCTGAAGTCTTAACGTTTCAATTCAAGAATAGGATTTTGCTTTATTAAAGAAAAAGAAAAGGAAAACTGAACCAATTCTCCGCCCTGAAATCCTCTGGCCTACCCTGCCTCAAATTTTTACCGTCTACATTGTACAACTCTGATTGATATGATGGAGATTGGAAGAAATGGAAAAACAGTAAAACCAGGCATGATTCCATCATTTTCTGTTTTCGGAATACCATACATTATACAAGCCTTTGAAGGCAAGCAACGAACATCACTTAAAAAAGTTGCACTCCTCTCATTTTCAGGCACAAGTTCACGCATTCGTTTGTATTATCCTCGGTTTTCTCAGCCACAACTCATCCACTCTGTTCTGTCCTTATCCTTCTCAGTTCTCACTCCACATATTCTCCACCATGCAGTGTTACTGCTCTGCCAGCTTACAAAGGCATGCAATACCCGCAAACTGAATCGCTGAAAAAGAACTTGGATTTTGGTTCAATATGCTAACTCTTGACTTCAGAGAAATTCAAGAAAAACTGTCCACTCAATTTAGGCCCTGGCAACGTTCCTTTCAGTTCTGGGTTCGCACAGTTGATATCTACACTGGCTATAAGGTTGTTGTCTAGCTATGTCTCTGTGCGTGTTTTTGGCGGGTTGGTTTCGTTGTTTGCTGGAATCGGTTAATTGGGTATTCTTATTGGCTAGGTGTTTCAACTTCGGGTGAGTTTCGTGAAGGACGCGAAAAAGCAGGATGAAATGTGGGAAAAACAGCATGAGTTGGCTGCTGACAAGATTTATGCCATGTGTTCTGATCTTGGTGGGTTCTTCCTTAAGGTAATACTCCTTTTGAACTTAAACTAGATTTCTTCTTTTTCTTTCTTTGGCGCGTTCGACAAGCGGTCATTTGGTTATCAGTCTTCTGCTTCCTATCTCCACGATCTTTTGTTCCGTTGTGTGTTGTTCGTTCCATTTGACTTTGGGATTGATGCGTCGTTATTTTTCTCATTTATGGGATCTATTAGTGGCCCAGGACTTCTACAATTGAAATGTTTTACTTTTGTTCTTACTTCCGTTTTCTCGTCATTCTTCGTACAGTTTGATGAGTATTTTTCTTTCTCTGATAATATGTGCCAAGATAAATATTAATTGTTGATGACCATCAGGCTGCCCAGATAATTGGGAAGCCTGACTTAGCCCCAGCTGCATGGGTGAGAAAGCTTGTTCAACTGTGTGATAAAGCTCCGGCTACACCATTTGATGCTGTTCAGCTCACGATTGAGAAGGAGCTAGGGAGACGTATTTGGGAAATGTTTGACACATTTGAGGTCGAACCACTTGGTTCTGCTTCAATTGCGCAGGTGGTGATATTCCTTAAACTTTCTATATGACTAGAAAAGTGAAAATTTCAATGCTTCAGTTTGTGGCCTGTTTGCAAGCAATTCTAATTATTAAGGTAGTTAGTGAGGATGATCAAAATGGAAGGTAATCTTGAGGGCAAGATTTAACTCATATTCTATCTTGCAAGATTTGATTGCTGTAGTGACAATCCCTGAGATAGTTTTCACTTAGCAATCTGGGTGTTTTTCTTTAGCATCAATAGAAGTACTTCGTTGTTTAAGCTACTTAGGTGGATGCCTATTTGAAGATGTTTCTGCAGGAAATGTAACAAGTTTCAGGGGGTTGCTTCTTGAATGATAAGATCACTAAGTTTGACTTCATTTCCTTGGGGAATTGCATTTAGAAATCTTGTGATAGAGATATTAACTTTGAAGTGCTTCTATGAAGTAGTCATACCGAGAGTATATTTTCTTTGTCTTTGCTGTGTGATTGAATAAGAAATATGAATGAAGGAGTATGCTGACACTTTCTTTATCCAATTAGGTCCATCGAGCAAAATTGAAAGGCAATAAGAGTGAAGTTGTTGTTAAGGTAAATTTAATGGGTTGGGTCTCTTAACACTTCATAGCAAAATGTAAATGATAAGCATTTCGTAATAGGTGCAACATCCTGGAGTTGAGAATCTGATGATGACAGACATCCATAACTTGCAAGCACTCGCTTTGTACATGCAGAAGACTGATATCAAATTTGATTTGTTCTCCCTGACTAAAGAAATGGAGAAACAGGTGCCTGCTATTAATATATGGCTTGCACTTCTACCATTTATGATTTTTTAAAACCTTCTGCTTTGTTTTCCCCTTCTTATTCCACCACTAAATTGCATGAAAAACCAAAGTTGACAAAAGTAGAAGGTAGTAGTTGATCTGGCTTTCTGGACCTCATGTCTTAACAAAATTAGTAAATCAGTAGGCCTGCCTAATTGGATTATTTAACTAACAAGACAAATGAACTAAGGGAAACAATTAACCAAAGTTTAACTGCCCGGTCCGTTGTGTTTCATTTAACTTTGGCTTCCTTATATAGGTTTCTTTTGTTAGAAATTATTGATTCTTTCTCTTAACTGCTTGTATCTTTAGCCACAAAAACTTTCTCTGCTTAATTTTGTCTGTTGGAATTTACCATGAATAATGGAATTATTATCATTTTTAAATTAATATTGATGCCTTGTTATCTTTTGCTATTCAAGATTGGGTACGAGTTTGATTTTTTGAGGGAGGCCAATGCGATGGAGAGAATTCGACATTTTCTTTACAAAAATAACAAAAAAAGCCCTGTTTTGGTGCCAAGAGTCCTAAAAGAAATGGTCACCAGGTATCATGCCACTGATTCTTTCTAGTAGTTGTACATGTAGACATCTGGTTCTGGCTATCAAAACAGAAGCCATAGAATTGTTCGAGTTGTGAATGCTGATTCAACTTGTGCTAGATATATGCCCCTAAGGTCTCGTTATTTAGTTTCCTACATCAATTGCCTCCAAGTCATATCATAATAAAATGAAAAATTCCGGCGTTCTTTTACAATGTTTCCTACACAAATGCCATAAAATTTGCTGTTTGTAACATTACCCTGATATTTTAACTTTCTCCTTTTATGAGATTAGGTGAGGCTGAACTTGGTTGTCTGAAAAAGGTTGTTCACTAAAATGGGCTTTATTTTAACTAGATGGATCACTGGAATAAAGAAAAAGACTAATCTCATGCTTTTCCAGATAACCAAACAAAGTCAGACTTTTCTGAACGACCATCAAATATTGGTTCTGAAGAACTTCTCAACTAGAGACATTCAGAGTTTGTGCATGGGTAGAGAAGATATGTTCATTATAAGATCTTACTTCAAATGCCGTGCCTCTCTTTGTATATCTGCATTAAATGTCCACTAGTTAGGTACAAACTTTATTTGCAAGGGAATATTTGATTTGTTCACTGTAGCTTTTTCTTTACCTGTTTGCCATATCAGTTAATGGGAATGCTTACTTTATGTTGCACGTTAGATTGACAAAGTTATCTTCTTTTCTTATGAACCTATGTGCTCCATTTTGTCCAAGATTTGGGCGGTCATGGTGCCTTGTTAACTTCTTCACTTCTCACTTTCTGTTCTGCAATAACCTTACAGTGGCAACTATTAATCTCTGTGTAGGCGGGTCTTAGTGATGGAATATATCAATGGGATCCCAATCCTGAAACTTGGTGATGAAATGGTTAAAAGAGGAATAAATCCTGACAGTAAAATTGCAGCAGCAGCAAAGCAGTAAGGCCCCTGGATAATCCTTGTGAAGTTGTTTTGTGCATGGTCCTTTCTTACTTTACATTTTTAACTCATTTCAATTGAAACGAAATTTGTTCAACTGCACTCCAGTAGTAGTCTTTAGGTGGTTCTACTATATTTCCCTCATCTCTCCACGATGTCCTAAATTATATCCATCCAACATAAGAAACTTCATATTTTGTTTGTTCAAGTGCAGGAACATACTTACAAGTTTGTCACAAGCATATGGACAGATGATTTTGAAGAGTGGTTTTTTTCATGCAGATCCTCATCCAGGAAATATCCTGATCTGTAAAGATTCAAAGGCAAGTTGGCTACTGGCTCTTTGTTTTATTTTTCTCACTTCCATTCTTCTTTTATAAGCTTTAGAACATCATTCAAAAGAGGACAAAACTTGTGTTGTGTTTATCTTCCAAGCATCACTCTATAAAATTAACCTGTACATAATTGCATGAGGTTTTTGTGTCTATTTTAAAAGTTACTCTAAAATTACTCAATTCAGGTCGCATTGCTAGACTATGGGCAAGTAAAGGATCTCCCAGATTCACTGAGGCTTGGGTATGCTGATTTAGTAATTGCTATGGCTGATAATGACCCTGGAAGAGCTTCAGAGAGCTTTAGGTAATGATTCTGGTATTTGCTTCTTCTACAGTCAACCAACAGCTGAACCCATCTGCCAATATGATTTAAGGAATTCTGATAATCACAATTGACTACATAGTGCCTCTTTACATGTGTCACTAATGACATCAAGTGGACTAAATTTTACATGGGTGACCACTGTAATATTGATGTTTTCAACAAGGTACCTTCTTAAGATGAATTTAGTTGTCAAGGTCTTTGTGCTTAAGATGAAAACGGATCTATTTCTTGTGTTACACCAAGGGCCGCCCAATTGAATTCATGACAAAATCAATACCATAAGGGTATTGTATTAACTACTAACCCAAATCTAAATGGCAGGATTGTACTTTAAAACAAATATACGATTGAACAACTTGGTGACCCGGGAAGTTTTTCTATGTTATTGGATCTGTTGAATATTGAAATAGACTATGAAATTACTGAAAAATGATCTAGTAAATATGAAAACACGCTTATATGCCACATTAAATGGTGCAATTGTAGTACTTGGTAGGTTCTTTTCAGGTCGGATTATTTATATCTTGCGAATTGGTTGGTTTCTTATTTTTTATTTATTTTGTTGATATTAGTTACTTATCTTTCTTCAGGGAGCTTGGCATAGACACCTTAAGCAAATGTGTGAATGGGGAGCAGGAATTGCTTAAGCTGGCACAAACGATGTTTGACACCAAACTACCGGGTGGGGTAACAATGCTGCAACCATTTGCAGAGGATTCTTCACTTAAAAAGATTGCGGTTCAGGTAAGTAGCAGCCAGTTAGTGCAAGAGAAACTCTTTGATAAGTTCTTCCTGTTGGTAGCTCAATATTACTTTGAATTTATTGACATGTCTTAGATAATTTAGTTTCTCAGCAACTGTATAAACAAGTTCTAAAGTTAGATAAAGTTATAAAACTCAACTCTGATGTAACATGGTCCCTTTGACTAGTCAGAGTACTAAAGAAAATTAGATGAATCTACGAAAACGATTAACTTACAAAATCGAAGCGGTGGAAACCTGGAAAAAACACAACGGGCAGTTTTACGATATTTGTAATGTTGCAGGCTTTCCCAGAGGAACTGTTTTCAGTTCTTAGGACGGTGCTTCTGTTGAGAGGACTGAGTGTTGGTCTTGGACTGAACTACTCTTGTGCTGAACAATGGAGACCCATTGCAGAAGAAGCATTGTATAATGCTGGCAGGTTCAAAGGTGCTGCTTCTACACAACACCCTTCCCTACCTAAACAATCTCACACAAATCACATGATCCACCTGTTACTGTTAAACACCTAAATGTGCAATTTCTTCTATGCTTTTGCAGATACATATGCAAGGTCCAGAGTTCAGAAGCGAGGCTTCTTCAGAAGATCACTTCGCAGGGGGTGATTGTTATGTTACGCATTTAAATCATTTAATGTTATAATTTTTCTTTTTTTTTGGTGAGGTAAATTAAATGTCAATTAATCGAGTTATTTGATATGAAAGTAATTCTTTTGTTAGAATAAAAAAGAAAAGGTCTGAATAGAACTTAAAGTTCAAGCGGCTTAGCTTGCTTTTAAGTTATGGTTGTTGAATTGGGCCTATTAAATGAAATTGGGCTTTGAAGTTATGGGTCCATAAACGAAATAAGAGCTTCGTGTACACTTCCCGCTTTTCACCTTCAGTCCTCGCGCCATACTCCATTCTCTCTCTATAGGCACATCCTCATCTATCCTTCCTTCTTAAGCAACAGTTCAGTACAGTTGACAAGGAAAAGAAAGAAATGTTTGGGAGGGTAAGAGTATCATCGTCTCCACCGGAGAGTTTGGAGAGGCTAACTACGAAGCTTCTCAAGGACGACTCTCTCTCCCTCTACGGTAATATACTTACTTCGCTGTTCTCCTCAAGTTTTGAATCATAATTTCTTTAATTTGTTCTAATTTTTTGTGCGATGCAGAGTCAACACTGATTAAGCTGAAATTGGGTTCTAAGAAGATGGATGCGGCGGATGTGGAAACCGTTTCGAGAAGCGACGGCGAGGAGATGGCCGTTGATGCTGAAACGCAGCGGATCAGGACAATTCCTGAGATGTTTACCAAGTATAAGAATCAAGTGAATTCTTCTCCAGACGTAAATGAAACGACGACGGACAGTGAGTGACAGTCCCGCATTTATGTTTGTTTATTAAGTTCAAGCTTCTGTCTGTATTTCTCTAACTATTGAATCTTGGACGTTAAATAAACTTTGTAACCGCCACCAATTGAAAATGTCATGCTCTGTTTGATACAAAATTATTCAAGTTCCAATGATTTATAATTCTTAGATACAAAAATGTTGCCCAGAAGGGAAATTTCCACAGCTTCGTGCCTCCATAACTGTAGATGCTTGATATTACTCTCTTATCCAATCTGCAAGGGCTGGTGTCCACTGACATACTTCACCTTCTTTGAACCAGAGAGCTGAACATGTTACAGAAAGCTAACTTAGTTACTCAACATAAGTATCAACTGTCTATATATGAACAATTTTTTAGATTCCTGATGTTTATGTCTTCAACTGAAACCTTAAATTT
Organism: Erythroxylum roraimae; assembly: GCA_027568915.1. Taxonomy (NCBI): domain Eukaryota; kingdom Viridiplantae; phylum Streptophyta; class Magnoliopsida; order Malpighiales; family Erythroxylaceae; genus Erythroxylum; species Erythroxylum roraimae. The sequence goes on from JAOSBL010000006.1 coordinate 29,533,275, forward strand.
GTCTCCAAACTGCATATACAGCAAACTTGTTCAATGAAGGCGTGACGTGTTTCAATGGCTAATGTAAAGAGGTATTCATCTATTATTTCATCTCCTATTTGACTACTGATTCGGTTATGACAACAGCAGAAAATAGCTTTTCAGGACTTCAATTACATATTGCAACGAAAAGCTCATAACGCAATTAAATGGGAACAAAACATTATTCCTGCCATATGAAACTGGAAAAGCGTTGAGCAGAAAAAGACTACCTATTTCTCGCGTCCCATTTTCAGGGCTGTCACTGCCATGAACCACATTCCTGCAGAAATTTCCGTCATAAAAGTGATTAAAGTCGATAACAAAACATTTACAAACCGATATAGTGCAATATCATTGAGTAATCAGATTTCTAACCTTCCAGTTTGAACAGCCAGATCTCCTCTTATTGTGCCTGGTTCAGCTTGAAGAGGATCTGTAGACCCTATTAATTTCCGTGCCGATGCTACGACACCGACACCTTCCCAGGCCTGTTAACAAAATATTGTTGTCACTTTAACAACTGATTTAAGTTGTTAGATTCATAAATTTGCTCCATGGAAAAATCATACCATGCATACAACTGGACCTGATGTTATATATGTGATAAGTTTAGGGAAGAAAGGCCTTGATTTCAGATCCTTATAATGCTCCTGTAAACAAAAAGCAGAGTTAGGGTAACTTGAGGCTACAACATTTGCCAAAAAGGATAAAATTGTCACTCAATGGACAATTTGACCCTTGAAAGGGTTTTTAAATTTCACTCTCTGTATTCTCTATGCATGCCATTTAGCATTTTCCCAAATAAGGGCTTAATTAAACTTTTGAAAAGAACCCTAAAAACTGTTCCATTACTGACTAATTAGGGTTTATCAAGAAATGCAAATGAAACATCAACAAAGCACAAACCTCTGCCAACTCTTTAGGACACTGAAAAAGCTTCAGTCCAGTCAATTTAAATCCTTTCTTCTCAAACCTTGAGATTATTTCCCCCACCTGAGAGAACCCCAAAGAAAAAATGAAACCAGAGTAATCAAAACCTTTCTCCTTCACCAGAATTATACAATTAATCAAGTGGATATGCAACTTACAAGGCCCCTCTGAACACCATCGGGCTTGACCATAATGTAAGTCTGTTCAACCTGCTCCTATACATAAATTTACAGTCCTTCAGTCAGAAATTGCTCGACCAAATAGAACCACAAGAAGCAAATAAAGATGAAAATGTCAAACAATTAAATGGGTTTAACAATTTCACACAAGAAAACTACAGTCAGCATCGTCGAAACTTTTTTTTATAATAAAAAGCAGCCCAAGAAGCAAAACTTTGATTGGGAAGAAGAGAGTACCATGGAAGCGACTAAATGCGGGAGGAAGATATGGGTCTTAGTGGACCTACGAGAGGTTTTGGCGTTAAGAGGACCTGATATGGAATAAGAAAATTGAGGGCAGTGCGAGTGAAATGCAGCTAAGTGGCTGGAACGGAGGTTAAATAGCTTCTTGGAGGAGGAGGAGGAGGAGGCGGAAAACGCGCCGGTTAAGTGGTTGGAAGGTCGGTGAGTAGTTGCTCGGAGAATGGATGATGTAGAAAGATGAGGTCTTGCTCCATTAAATACGCCCACTGCCTCCATTGTTGTCTCGTCTCTCCACTTTCTCGGTTCTCTATCAGCACAGGACTAGAAAAGAGATAGAAAGAGAAGTGGCCAACCTGCGTTTCGGGTATAACTACCGTGTTTGGTCTTAACGAAATCTATTCCTTTTTAATATGTAAAAACAAACGTCTGTCTGTCTCTTAAGTCTTACCTAGCTCCACTCCAGTTTATTATAATTGATTCTTTCTCTGCCTTTTCTTAAAAAAAATCTCAAAACCAAAACGCACGAACTTCCTAATTTTAAATCTTAAATGTAATATGGGTATTTTCTATTTTTAAAATATTATTATTATTTCATAATATTAAAATATTTTATTAATTTTTATCAAATCATTTTTAACACATTATTATGAGATTGATTGTTAATAATAATAATATTTTATTATGTAATTAACTATAAAAGTCCTTGTAACTATATTATCTTAATTTTAATAGTAAATTTTGTTAAAATGACTTGAAATTGAGTAAGAAGTCTATTTTGAAATTTTAGTGTTATAAAGTATTTTTAAATAATAAAAATATTTTTAAAAGATTGATTATATTTTAAATTAAAATTCTTACTCAATTTCCTAATAATAATCAAAAGTATTTAAAAATAACCAAAAATACAAAATTTTAATTTATTTCAAGAGTTAATTATAAAAAATTTTCAATTTTTTCTCAATTTTATAATACTGACCTGAACTTTAAAAATTGACGATAAAATACTCAAACTTTTAATTTGTTGTAGAAATAGATTGATGTTAAGTTTTTCGTTAATGTCATTGACATGGCCTGAGAGAACTTATATCAATGATTGCAAATTAAAGATGGAAAAAAAGATATTTAAAGTTAGCGAGAGTTAGGGAACGGAAAGCAAGAGACTTGGATCAAATTTGTTTTATAAAGAATGAAGTAGAACAGGTGCTTGTGGATGAAAATAACATAATGAGAAGATGACAGAGCTAATTCAATAGACTTTTTAATGAATGCAGAGACAATAATATTTCCTTGAGTGATCTTAGCACTTTTGAGCAATACAATACCTTCACTTTTTGTTGGCATATCACGAAAGAAGAAATTAGAAAAGCTTTGAGGAAGATAAACAGTAGAAGTGCATTAGGAATTGATGATATACTTATAAAGGCATGAAAGAGTCTAGGAGAAGAGGTGATATGGATCAAAGGGCTAATGACGTGGCATCTCAAGTTGGGGTCGATGGTTCGAGTGTTTAAGATAAGAGTTCGGGGTCTTTAACTTAAATGCCACTGTCAACTTTTCAAAAGAGATATGGTTGTAGGTATTGTTGGACCTATGACAAGGGCTAAGACTAAAAGGATGTAAAGGGCTTTAAATAATTTAATTACAGAAGCCTATTTTCAAGCCCAAGTCCAACTTGCTTTAATTAAGAAGTCCAAGCAAGTCCACTTAAGAAGATTTGGAGAAGTTGGGCCAACCTAACTTGACAAATAAGGCCCATGGCCAAATTTACTATTAGTAGGTTGCCTTCTTTATAAGGGACAATTGACCAAATCCTATAAGATCTCTTATTTCCTAAAAGTTAATTTCATAGTAGGTTAAGTAATTTAAGGTTAGTAAGTGTCCTTGACCAAATCCTATAAGGTCTCTTGTTTCTTAAAAATTAGTTTCCTAGTAAACTAAGTAATTATAGGCTTAAGATAATTTCTTTTCCTTAATTTTCAGTCAACCCCTCTCCTATATATAGGGAGGTTTGGTTATCACTAGAGAACATAATTTTATGACGTTATTTTTTGAGGTTTATCCTTATTATTATTCTTGTTGAATAATAAGAATGCATTGCATGATTTTCATGCTTTATATGCAACTTATCTAATCGATTTTGTTTCATCAATTAGTGGCGTCTTTATTTGTTGTTCTTCTTTCAATCTTTTTTTGTTCAATTCATAATTTGTTTGAATTGGGTTATACATGTTCTTGAGGGTCGAATTACAAATCTCTTGAAACAAACTTCGTTCTTCTCTTCTCAAGTGGTGAATCAAGAAAAGTCTTAGGTAAGCTTTTTATATTTCACAACTGCATATCAAAAGGGTCTTACTTGGTTAGCCAAGCTTTTTAATGTGATCCTCAAGTCTACCAAAATGCTAGATAAGTGGATACTTATCACACTAATCCCTCTCTATAAGAACAAAGGAGAAATCTAAACCTATAACAATTATAGAGGCGTCAAATTACTTAGTCACATCATGAAGTTATAGGATAGGGTGATTGAGAAGAGAATGAGATAGGGTGCACCTATTTTGGAGAACCAATTTAGTTTTATGTCAGGGAGGTTTATGACAAAAGCCATACATCTCCTTAGACAATTAATGGAGTATTATATAGATGTACAGAGAGACCTGTACTTGATTTTCATTGATTTAGAAAAGGCTTATGTTAGGTTACCTAGGGAAGTCATGTGGAGGTGTTTAGAAGTTAAAAGAGTTCACGTTGCCTATATACGGGTTATTAGGGGTATATATGAAAGTGTAAGGACTAGAGTAAAGATGACAGGAGGAGATCCATAATATTTTTTTATCGATATCGAACTACACTAAGGATCCCCCTTAAGCCCCTTCTTGTTTATAATAATTATGGATGAGTTTAAGAATATCCAAAGGGATGTGACTTGGTGTATATTGTTTGTCGATGATATTGTTTTAGTAGATGAAATGAAAGAGAATGTTAATGACAAGCTAGAAATTTAGAGGTATACGCTAGAGTCTAAGAGCTTTAAATTGAGCAGGACTAAGACTGAGTACTTAAATTGTAACTTTTTGGGTTGTAGGGCATTTGATATGGAGATCAAGATTAGTATTGAAGTTATACCACAAAAGATGTTTTATGTGACAATAAGATACCACTCAAGCTAAAAGCTAAATTATACTGGTTAGAAATTAGGTCAACCATATTTTATGAGGGAGAGTGTTGGCCTATAAAATAAGTGCATAGTCATAATTAATGGTGGCGGAAATGAGGATTCTCTATTAGATATGCAACTTTATAAGAAAAGATAAGGTCAGTAATAAAGTGGTAAGGGACAAATTAGGGTGGCTAATATTGATAGTAAAATAAAAGAGATAAAGCTTAGGTAGTTCAGACAATGTTAAGAGGAGATATATTGACACCCTTGTGAGAAGATGCAAGAAATTTGTAATTAGGGATTGTAAGAGAAGAAGAAAAAAATCCCAAAAAAAATTGAGGGGAGGTGATTAAGAATGATATAGCTATACTAGAGCTTACTAAGGACTTGATAAAGTAACTATAAACACAAGTGCACCAAATAAATTGTTTGTCATGCATAAACCTCGATAATCTCTTACTAAGCAATATGGTATTCATGGTTTGAATAGAACATATCCCCATACCTCCCTGTTTTCTTAGATTACAGACTTCACTCCATTTCATCTTAGTTTAATGAGTTCCCCCTATTTTGCCAAACCATAAAAAGTTGTTGAATATCTTTTCTATGGTTTTTATGATAGATATGGGGAAAGCCAAATAAGCAGCTCAATATATATTGATAGAATTAAAAATAGATGCAATAAGTTGAATTTTCAAAGTTGTTGAAAGGTGTTTAGACCTCCAAGAAGAGATTTTGGATTGAATTTTGTCAAGAAGATACGCAAAGTCCCTTGATTTCACTCTATGAGAGGAGATGAGGACGCCAAGATAGGTCATTGGAAGATTCTATTGCATAAAACCAATGATATCTCCAATCTATTGGTGTTTATCAACTGCACTCCTTGAAAGATAAATGTAACATACCATTCTCATAGAGCATATACCCGACATCCCGAAGGATATTCGGGAACATACTCTACGAAAATGGCACGTTAAGTTGGTTAAATCAATTCATTTTACATTTTAATCCATTGCACATAAAATAAAACATTCCAATAATTATATTATTCCATTTTTATTCACAAACATATACAGTCTCAATTGTCATTATATTTCCAAAATTCATATGTACAGTACACAACAGTTGAAAGATACAATTCTTGATACAACATAATTAAGACATTTGCAGGTACAACTGATCCCGACATTGACCCATATCTAAATGCAGAAGTTACTTTAACTAGATGAGCTAGATTTCTCCTAAACCTGAAAAGCAATGTTGAAATTTTAATGAGTTTGTAAACTCAGTGAGTGAACCATCATCGATGTGCTCACTCAAAATAGACATAAATATCGTAATCAATATCTCACATCGTTCAAAATTAAATCTCATATATCATATCATTCAGAATTTAGTACCTGATCGCAATAGACATCATATTCCAATAAGTCCGTTATGAACACAAGCATTTCATATAATTATTTCATAGTTATTCAATCATTCATATCATCCACATGCACACAAACATAACATATCATTATATCAACTCAATTTAGTCATTCTTTGCAATTATTTACATGATACATGTAAAGATATATATATGCAATGCATACGAGACTCCACTTTCATTATGCCTATTTAACTGTCTCGTACTCATTGTAAATATCAAGCTTATTTATAACTGTCCCGTATTCGTTGCAGAAACCAGGATCATTTCATAACTGTCCCGTACCCGTTGCGGATACCGGGCTCATCATCACCTGACCCTGTGGCTCTTGTGCATATTTCCTGAGCTTTAAGCTCTTTTTCATGTTGGTCACTCCGATCACAACTCTTTTATCTAATCATGCATATTCATGTGATGGAATGCATCATTTCACATAATATAATATCAATAACTTTCCTTCAATATGCATAGTCATTTATCATAATCATCGGATTGAAGTCCAGCATTCAACATTCAGTTGAGTACACATTTTCCCTCATTCACATACAATCAGTAAGCACTTCCTATGCAGTCCCAAATGTTTAACTCCTCAGATAATTGATGGTCCGAAATTTCAAAATCATATCAGTAATAGTTCAATATCTGAAAGTTAATCAAAACAATTCAAAAATAGTGAGAAAGTATCTAAGTTAATTAACATAATTCAAACTGAAACACGTATATAATTGAGATCACACATCTAGGTCAACTCACAATATGCTTCAGAGTAGCTATTGCTTTGATAATCTGACAATGTCTGGATATTGGCGGTCAATTTGTGCTTCTAAATCATATAAAACACAAATAATCCACATATTACTAAGTTGATCAATCATATAATTATTCAACTATGCACATGTATGTATGTCATGTTCGATGCATGTTCAATTTATTTTCTCAAGTATATGTCCTTAATCACAAATCTTAATCATTCATTCATTATAGCTTGTTCAAAACTTGTTTGCAATTAGGTTATGCCTTATATAAGTTTGGTTGCCCTTAATTCATCAATCATACATTCATCAATCCTTTATTAATGCTTGATATTCACAAAATTTCCCCAAGTCTAATTCATTTATACTAATTCACATTATTCATATCCTTTGAATCACAATTGCATCCATAAGAACACCTTCACTTTAATCACTTATAAATTCTAGCTTTAGGTACATTGATATCAAACAATCCAATCCTTAATTTATAATATTATTTAAGAACCTAAACTCATCAAACACTTAGCCAATTGATTCAACATCAAACTAAGTTCATTTTAAGCCCCCAATCAAGTCTAGTTACACCAATGTATAGTGTCTTATCCTTATATGATTCAACAAGAACACAAAACACAAATTTACCTCTCTGCCAAGCATTTCCACGATCGTGGGACGGGAGCAATACAATTCCCACAATCGTGGGATGGGTGAATCGAAAGTTCACCTTCACTTTCCTTCAACTTTTCTTCCAAATTTTGACACCTTTATGATAATTCATCAATTATACCTCAGTTACACCTTAAAGATACTCCAATTCCAATTCAAATCATTCATTTGGTAGTTCACAAATTATGGTCTTTCAAGCATCAAGATCAAAACAGAACATAACCAATCCATTCATTAAATTCCCAGCACACATTCAACACCAATACTACAACCAAATTCATCCCTGATCAAT
>JAOSBL010000006.1:29601173-29612889 GCA_027568915.1 Erythroxylum roraimae
GAGAAGCCATACATCAACAAATCTTCTCTTACCTCCAATAGTCGTTGCTGCTTCACAGACCATTGCACCTCCATCATTTGAAGTATTTGCCGCATTTCCTTAAGGAATAGAATCTTTCAAATTCCAACAATCCTTCTTCAGGTGTCCTTTCTTGCCACAATTGTGGCACTTGAAAATCTTCTTTCTCCTGAATTTTGATCTACCATGACTATGACTCCCACTTGAGCCACGTTTCATTGATCTTCCTCTAATCACCGTCAAGGCCTCTACTTGTTGTGAAGTTGCCAGCCTGTCTTCCTTACTTTTGCGTCGACTCTCTTCTTGTAGAATAGCAGCTGCAATATTGTTGAAGACTAGAGTATTTATGTTATTTGTTAAATTGATGATGAGTTGATCATACGAATCTGGTACACTTTGGAGAAGAAGTTCCGCACGTTCACTTATCTCTATTGTATACCCCAATGATGGATAATACTCCATCAGCTAAAGCTAGGTGAAGATTAGCTACAGCATTCCCGTCCATCTCCTTTCATTTTTCATCTATGACTCCAGCTGACCATTCACTAATGGCCGCCAGACAATTATCTTTCCTCAAGATTGCCTTTATCTTCAACTTCCACAATGAGAAATTACTCCCATTGAACTTCTCAATCTCAAATTTTGCTGCCATTGCTTATATCACGAACAGAATTTAGCTCTCACTATTTCATGTGAACAGTACCCGCATGTATGAATAGTACCGTATACGTGAATAGTACCATATAAGTGAATAGTAACATACACGTGAATAGTACCGTGTACGTGAATAGTACCGCACACGTGAATTACAGTAGCTGCACAGTATAATGCAAAAAAAATGAATGAACAGTTGTCACCTTTTGGTAACTATTCACCGACTTTCACTATGCTCACCGGAACTTCGAACGGATTACGCAAAAAATTCGTCATAATTTTCTGACCTTGCTCTGATACCACTTGTTGTGAAAATTGACCGGATTAGAGCTGGTTCACAGCTAAATAGGACTGAGGGAATAGTAATGAACACACACAGATTTTACGTGGAAAACTCCCAAATTAGGGTAAAAACCACGGACAAGGATAGAAGACTTTTATTACTGAAAAAACTAGAGAATTTCAAGGAAAAACTAGACCCACAAAAATATACAGAATATTTTTGTCTCTCTCTTTTTCTCTCTTTTCTCTCTCACCTCACTTCTCTCTATTTTTTGATGCCTTTTTTTTTGCGCTTTGTTCATCTCCTGCTTATTTATAGGCAGGAGAAGTAAGAGGTGGTTGGCCAAACCACTCTTTTGGCATATTAGGCTCGGTGCTTAACTTGCCTACCAAGTTTGACAAAAACCAAAAAGCCTAACCAAGCAATCCAAAATTCTAATTTTTTCATAAATAAATGCATAAAGTTATGTATTTATACTCTCCCCTCACACTTAAACTTTACATTATCCTCAATTTAATAGCTAAATGCAAAAAAGAAGGGACATCCAAGAAAAAAAAAGATAAAATAGCAAAAGTATTTTGATTTCTTATGAAAATGAATAGCTATATACAAAAAAATAAATAAATAAGTTAAAGGGGAACAAATTCAAATTTGGTTTTTTGTTGTCTTTTAACTCCAAGTTGCGCCTTTAGTTTAAGTTGTTGGCATAATTCTGTCTTGCTTTTTGCCTTTTTCTCTAATTCTGGAGTGTTCTCCTGCTACTGTGTAGTTTCTATCCTTCTTGCTCTGGTTGGTAGCGTTTTGGCCTGTATTGTTGCTGCGTTTTTGTTTGCTTCTTTAAACTCCATTAAACCTAAAAAATATTTAAAATCCCTTTTTGATAAAATATAAAACTAAACATCTTGAGTTATTAATAATAAAATATAACATTATTCGCTCAAAAGTGCTATATAAATGATTTAAAACAATATTAAATAGAGGTGTAAAATATGTTATAATTTATACTTATCTATTGTTTAAACTTGACTAAATAATTAAATAATATAAATATGATTTATAATAAACTAATAAGTTTTTATTAGTTTTTATAAAATTAGAAAAGAAAAATAAGTATTCAAATTTTAACTATTAATTTATTAAATATATATATATAACAATTGACTCCAAGTGATGATACAGTTTCATTTTACTCAGAGTTTTAAATGGTGCCAGTTAAAATAGTCCAAGGTCATACAATTAAATCAAAATCATATTCAACCTAAAAGGTCTAAGGTGATATAGGCCTTGTTTGGTAAATATCTAATTAGTTATTTTTTGGTAGATTGAGAGGTATTTGGTTGTTTAACCATATCAAGCCACTGATAATCATGTTTAATAATCAGTTAATTGGGTTAGCAGATTGAACGCAATCCACTGTTTTTGAAAACGTTCCTATAACGTTTTCCTCTAGCGATTAAAAAATTAAGGGACAAAAAGATGATTATGTCCAAAAGTTACTACAAATTACAAGAGATGAGAGGAGCGAGATAGATATAGAGATAGAGATAAATAAGCATAAATTATTCAAAAATTAAACTAATTTTTTCTTTAATAAAATTTTGCAATTAGCATCATTATTTTTTAAAAATTATTCCATTTTTAATTAAATAAAATAAGTATCATTGGATTTGGTATTCTACGGTACAAAAATCACTACCAAATTTTTTTATACTAACCAAATTTTTCTATAATGTTATATTCAAAGATTAGGTTGGGTAGGAAAGTTTCAAGTTGCATTCATTGTAATTATTAATACTTGGATTAAATTTTGTAATTAAGAATAATTAAATCTTTAATTAAAAATATATTTTTATATTTAAATATTTTTAAACATAAAAATGTTTCTACAAATAGTTATTATGTCTAAAAATTATTCTAACGTTAATTTTAATAATACAATTATTTAAAATCCTTTTTTGGTTTTAGTTATAAGATAAGGCTAATTTTTTAAGGGATTACACTTTCATATAATTAAAAATAATTTTTATATTAACTACTACATTTTTCAATTTGGTTTCTAACATTAATTTAAATAATTATTTTTTATTTTGAACATAGGCAAATAGGTTTTAATTTATTTAATTTTAACTGACTGACTGAAGCAAATTGAAACGTAAGCATAAATTCTTATGAGAATATTAAAAAAAAAACTAAGATATAATACTCAAGTCCTTATAAATCCTTTTTTTTTTAAGTCATGACTTTATAAGTCATTTTGCACATAAACAGTTACTAAGTAGTTAATTTTACCAAACATCTTTAAATAAATAGCTAATACTATTCATTGGTTAAATCCGCTATATTAATATGCCGTCAGCTAACCACTGATAGGATCACTAATAGCTAATGCAATTCGTTGATTGTCGAACAAAGCCGTAATTAAATAAAAATCATATTCAACCTAACAATGACGATGAAGTTTATTTAAAATAGGAAGACTTCATATTTAATTCTTCTTTGATTATGAAATTTTAATTGATTCAAAGTGATATAATTATATAAAAAAAATCATGTTCAACCTAATGATTATGAAATTTATTCAAAATAGGAAGAGTTGATATTTAATTCTTCTTTGATATAAATAATATATATTGATAAATAATATATAAATATTTTAAATTTATAATACTCATTATAATGATTCATCAAATTAATAATCACCTATATTTTTCCTAACAATAATTGATTCCAGGCGACGACGCAGATTCAGTTTACTGGGGAGTTTTAAATGATGCCAGTTAAAAAAGTCTAAGTCATACAATTAAATAAAAATCATATTCAACCTAAAAATGTCTAACGTGATATAATTAAATAAAAATCATATCCAACCTAACAATGACGTTGAAGTTTATTTAAAATAGGAAGAGTTCATATTTAATTCTTCTTTGATTGTGAAATTTTAATTTGTTAGAGTATACTATATTGACTAAATATGAAGGGTCAATAATTCAAATGATTAGTTCTAGTCATTTTAACAATAGTTGACTCAAGCCCAATTCTTATATGGTATTAGAGCCGGTGGTTGTCTGTCTGGATGTCCAGTCCCAGCGGCTCGGTCTGACAATCCCAGTTGTACTTAAGGGAGAGTGTTCGAATATTTCATATTGACTAAACATGAAAATGTTAAAGGGTTTATAAGTGGTAAGGATCAACTATCCAAATGATTAGTTATAGACATTTTGACAATAGTTGACCCAAGCTCAATTCTTATATAATTGATTCGGGATATTTGGTGCACATAATCCTACCCTCAATTTTAAGTAAGACTTGCCATCGAACGTGTGAACAAAACAAAAAACAAAAAATCGAATAGCTGGTAAAAAAGAAGCAAACTATAAATTGGAATTAATAAATTTATATCTGAAAATACCTTTTAGGTAGATAAAGAGAGTAATATTTAACGAATAGCTAGGAACTTAAATTTCATAACCTAATAGTGAGTTTTCAAAAATAATCTCAATAAATTATTTTATAAAACCCTATTTGGTAAAAGGTAAAATTTCTCATAATTTTATTCATTTTAAAAATATATTTTAATTATTGTCAAAGATCTTAATTTTTTTGAAATTCATGTTAAATTATTTTGTATATAAATCCAGGGCTGTAATATTAAATTATTTTTTGATTTCCAAAGTTGCATATGATCCATATCCTTCAACATTTTCAGTCACAAGACCCACATATAACAACCCATCCAATCCTGATGCTGTTGAATATGGTAGAATTTTCAAGATGTCTTATCCATTGTTTAGACAAACCCTTTCAAAAACATTAAAGTCCTTTAAGCCAAACCCGCCAGCAAAAGATATTTCGTCAAGCTCTAAACCTCAATAAACACCATCACCTTCTCCACCAAAAGAAAGACCTTCCTTGGACACAGCCAAAGATATGCCTAAGAAAGAATTTATAGCTATCTTTCAACCAACACCAGATAGCTTCGATAGTCAAATTGATAGTCAAGATTTTGATTCTTTCACAAAAAACTCAGAAAGCTCATAACGGTTTGCAGATGTTACTTGGATATCTCAAATGATGATGATTGTTCCACAATCTTCTCATATAGAAGTTGAACATGAGATTGATGACATTGAGTCCATGACTAAACCAGTAAGACTACAAGTAACTCCTGTCTACAAACCTACTTCAGGTCCATGATTCACTTTTGATGATGTTCCACCAACAAAATGGAGAGATCGATGCCATGAATTTAGTGTCTGGATAGATCTTCAAATGTCAAGGCCACATATATCCCTCAAAGACATCTTAACTGAATTTGTCTCCAGAATGACAGGAACTTTAAGAGAATAGTTCCAAAACCCTGGTGAATACAGGCATATGCAAGTCTAACAATTGACAAAAATAGTTCCTTATTAGGAATGATTCATAAAGACTTCATTGGTGATTTCCAACTCATTGATCGACAAAGCAGAGATGAATACTTCGAAATCAAGTGTTGTTTTATAAACCAAAAGGATTTACAAAAGCATTTCAAAAGAATGTTTGAAAAAGATTGTATGCTTAATGGCTTTAATGATGTCAATCTTCAATACACATTCATTGCTTCATTGCTTCCCTTCCTGATGAGTTGTAACCTGAATTATAGAGAAAAATCAATTCCTTTCATAGGGATATGTCTGAATCTCTCAAAAGAAATCTATCAATTAGCTTTAGTGACATTAGATAAATTATGTGAGCAACATACGCTCTTTAAAGTTATGCTAAAAGGTGGACCTCAACTCAAACAAACATGCAAGAAGTCGTACTTAAAGATAAAAATGCAAAGATACGAAGAAATGTGCATTCACATAAAGATGGGAAAACACTTCAGAAGAAAATCGTTGAGAAGTCATCCTTTCAACAAAAAGAAGAAAAAGAGAATAAGATTCTTCAGAAGGCATGCTTCTAATGTTAGAAAGTCAAACCAATGTTATATTTGTGGAAAATCTAAACCACTATGCAAAAAGCTACCCTAAAAAATCAAAATAAGATATGAAGATCCTACAATCCAAAGAAGCTATGATGCCCATTAGAGATGATGAAGACATCGAGTCTCTTTTTTAGGAACAATCTAATGAAGATAAAGAGACTATGTTTGCAATCCCTGATAGCGAATCTTCTAATGATGAAACCTCTTCTCTTGAAGAAGAAGATGATGACCCAATGTACATGATGCAATAGGGCCCAAAAGGCCAGTAGTCATACAACCATATGTCAAGCTCCAGTTGCTCCTAGAAAAGTATCACAAACCAATTCCAACCATTGTTTACATGGATATATGATAAGATCTCATCTTAACATATTATTTGATATTATCTCATTTATTTTGAATTTTTTATACTTAAATGTTCAAATTAATGTTTGTTTTATTTTAGGAGATGAAAAGTAGAGATTGCATCAAATTGGGAGTTTATTAATGATAATGACAAATTTTGTATAAAGTGAAGAGATTGATGTAGTGGATAAGGCTGATCACTTAAAGAGTTGGAGTTTGACTAGAAGACTTCGCCTTATCCTTATCCTTATCCTTATCACATAGGAATTTGAATTCGTTTTAGATAGACATCTTTTCAAGTTAGAGTTAGATTAGGATTAGATTAGAAAATCCTATAAGAGGGACGTTCCTCACAACAGAAAAATGTTCTCCCTTCTTACTTTTTCGCAATTCTTAATCTTTCTTCTATTTTTGTTATTGGAGCAAAAGCCATATGTGGCTAAACTCAATCGTTCCAATTCAAATGATTCGATATTCTAGTTGCAACCTTGTGAGGTTTTGTGTTCTCAAATTTTATTCATGTTTTAATTCAAGTATTTCTTGTTTTGAGTTTTCATATTTCATGAATGATTAATATTCAATTAATCTGATTATTTAATTTGATATTGATTATTCTATTGCTATCCAGGAATTCAATGATCTGTAATTGTCATAAAGAAATGGTGCAAGTAGCAAATAGGTTATTTATAAATTTCCATATTTAACTTATGATAAACAAGAAAACTAGATTGAATAGTTGCAGCTATCTCGATTATTTAATTTAGGGTTTAGTCTTTTTCACGGAGCTTATTGCTATCATTCATTTGATACAGAATGCTATCACACCCAGTTAATAGAAGATAAGTTTTAGTTTGGATGTTGGATTTGAACCAATTAATTTAGAAAATTTTGAGACTTATTACGGTTATCCTAATATGTTTCGGGCTAACAGCTTGAATCATGAAAATATTCTTTTTTAAACCAATGATCAATATTACAATTAGGTGAGATCTTTCCTTTGAATCATAGTTTGGTAATCTTAACTCTCTCTCATATTTAAATTCAGTTGATTTAATTTATTTTCGTATTAATCTCAATTAATCAGTTATTTAATCAAACCCCCATTTACTTTTATTACTTGAAATTAAGAAGCTACTGTTTAGTTCTCTAAGGATTCGACCTAGTTCTACAACTACTACAAAAGTTTGGAGAATTGGAATTATTTTGGGGGTTTTGACAACCCGACTAATATAAGCTCCTATAGAAGTGTAATGAAGCCCCATATCCTTCCTACAAAAGAAAGGCAACCATATGAAGAATACTTTATTACAGCAAATGGAAAATCCTTCAAGATAGATCTTATCACAAAGAGAAGGATTGGAATCAATTTCTTCCTAAGTTGTATTGTTTGGACAAAAATATTATGAAGCAATCTTTCTAGTCCTGACATACTTATTGGGATGGATGTTTATTGCCAAGCAAAAAAGTTATATATTTTGCCAAAAGGGATTCGTTACAAACATAATTTTCAGAAGCACACTAAAGATCAGAATATATTTGAACTATAAGATGTTCCTTTTGGAAGTGAAGATATCAGAGATCAATTTTTACAGTATTACTCAGAAAGCCATGATCAATTCAAGCATCCACATCATTTATGGCAAAATTCAAATTTCTACTTCCAATCACCATTTAAGAAAAATGAGTGACACTAATCGAACAAAATTCACTCATCCAGGAATGAATCCAGATGACTTAAAGATGACACAAGAAGAATGTTCTATACTTTTAAAGCAAGGAGTGATTGAGCCAACCAAATCAAATTAGGCATGCCAAGCATTTTATGTGGAAAAAAGAAATATCTTGATCCAAAAGATCGACACAAGACAACATTCTGCATTCCTAATGCCCAGTAATAGTAGACAGTCATGTCATTTGGACCAAAAGTCACCCCATCATTGTTTGAAAGAGTCATGACCAAAATCTATGGTAGTATCTTATCCAGCCCAAATGACATTCTACTTTACTCTCAGAACCAAGAAGATCATCAAGTCCTATTGCAAAAATTTTCGGATCTCACAAAGAGATATAAGATTATGCTCTCAACCTGCAAAAGCCAAATTGGATTAACCCATATTGACTTTTTAGGTATGAAGTTTCACGATGGCTTGTACCTGCCTGACTCACATATAGCTAGTGAACTATTAAAATTCCTAAGTACTAATCTCACTGTTAAGCATATACAACAGTTTCTGTGAATCGTAAATTATATTAGGGATTTTATCCCTCACGTGCCAGAGCATGTAAGCCAACTATCAAAACTATTAAAGAAAAAGTCACCACCATAGGGTCCAGATCAGATAAAAGAAGTTCAACAATTAAAGAAGATCAATCAACATCCACCTCTACTGAAGATTCTTGAAAAGGGAAAAAGAATCTTATAGACTGATGTTAATGAAAATTTCTGAAAAGCAATCTTAATAGAAGAAATTGATGGGAAAAGATTCTATTGCGGATATGCTAGTAGACAATTTAAACAATTGGAAAGGCATTATCATCCAATCTACAAGGAGAATATAGCAGTTAAAAGAGGTATATAAAAAGTTTAAGTTCTACCTCAACCTTTATCTCTTTATAGTAGAAATAGACAATATGTCCTTTCCAAAGATATTAGATCCAAACAGAAAATTGCTACCATAAAGCCAATTGTTTTGTTGGAATATTGGTTCTTCCACTATAAATTCATAGTCCACCACATCAAAGGCCACCAGAACATCTTAGTTGATTTCCTCTCCCGACCTCAAAAGCATAGTAGCCTTATCACTCCTTCCAAAAATATCCCTTTCCTCCTCTCAATGGTTGACCTGCCTACCATTGCAAGAATAAAGAAGTTCTTTCCTCCTATTACAGGTACACCCACTACTATTGATGATATAGGCTCTCTTTCCTGAATAAGTTTGTTTTGTTATCTCCACGTCTTCCTCAGCCAAACAAAACTACTTTGCTACCCCTCCTTGTTCAACTTTTGAGCAACGCACCTCAATGTGTTCTATATCAATGGTTCACTTTTAGAAAATGCATTATGGTACCTATGGGCACTTTCTGCCCTTTATACATGTGCTATCACCCTTCCTCCCTTACAAGTCTATCAACACTTGTGTGTTAGAGAAAATGAAAGTTCCCTCATGTGGACCTTCCTTGAATGATATCAACCACTAGTGCAATAGAGGATGAAACTCTCACAAGTCATTGAATGGTATAGGTTATTAAAGACTCCATTAGAAAGAAATATGCTTAATGCTTCTTTATTCTTCATTGACCATACAACACAACCCATACTGGAGCAACCTACTCTAATAATCAAGTTTTCTTCTAGCATACCTCACTCCAATAGCCAAGGTACAAGGAAAATGTCCTTAAAAACCTTCGAGATTTTCTTAAGGACAAAAACCATTTTCCTAAACATACACCCCCAGTTATCTCTACATCTATTGGACCCTACTTAGGAGAATTTGTTCCTAGTGAACCCAAAATATCAAACTTTGACATCCCAGATGACCCAATAGATTGGGACTTTGACCCTGTTGGACCATATAAAACTCAAGTTTCTTTCAGCCTAGATACTGCATGACCATCTCAGAACCCAATCTCCTCCTTCTAAGATGCTCAAGATCCTAGTGATGATATTTCTATCATCAATAAAGAGGAGCTCAATAAACTTTTGCAGAAATTACGCACTAAAGAAGCGAGCCCTAGTAAAAGACGGAGAACAAACAATGATGATACTAGCAGTACAAGTAGAGGAGCTTCCCTATCCAGTCTACAATTGTGGCAAGAACCTATCCGATGGGATGATGATTACAATTCTACATACTATTGTGGACCCCTTTATTTAATATTGTTTTTCTTTATGTTTATGTGTCTTTGGAATGTGACATTGTTCTTATACGATTACTATGCGATGTAAAATCATTTTTATCGATAGTTGATGTGATGTTGTTCTTATCTAGAATAGGTTATGTGATGTTGTTTTTATCCATTGAGTGTGATTTGATATTAATCTTATCTTTCATAACTTCTTTTGCCTATATAAGCAAGGTACTTCTTCTATTGTAATGAAGCTTCATTGTATCTAAGATATTACTATCATTAACAATTGTGTGTTTCCTCTCTCTAAATCTCTCTCTTCCTTAAAAGTTTAAGTCTTTAATAAGTTTACTTCTGTCACATAGAGATACAAGTATGCTCTACATTTGCCTTTCTATAAAGATCATGTGCATCAAAAAGTATAGGACCTATGATCCTCTTTGAGTTATGAGTTATACGAGGAAGCTTGATTAACTTAGATCCTTAAAAGACAGGCCTTAAGAGTTCACACCCATTGAGGAGAAAGGGTTTGTGTCTTAACTAGTATACCTGGGGTCTTACTTGTTAGTTTTCTTTGTGTATCTTAGAGCTACTTTACAGATCTGATCTATAATATCGTCGTTGGTCTCTTATTATCCCCATAACCCTCCAGCTAGGGTATCACTGTATTATCATAGTCAAATGTTTTTCAAGTGACAATGGTAAGGTTATTATTGATAAAAAATGAGTACAAAGAGGCCTAGATAAGCATGAGTAAAGTTCCAATTTCTTCTAACTAAGTTCATTTCTCTTATATCCTTTCTTTAGGACATATTCCCTCTCATCTTAAGAAAACTCTCTCCCATAAAATAAAAAGCCTCGTAGAAATTACCCACTTACTTAAAGACACAAAAATCCATGACACCTGTCTACCTCTGCTGAGCCCATATATTCTATCTCACATATCCAAATCCTTTACAAGGAGTATTCACTCCTTAATTTCTACTCACAGGCAGTGATATGAATACCGGTTCGTACCGGCCGGTACTGTACCGAACCAAAATCTATACAAAATAAAGGGTCAGTCGTACCGGATTTAAATACCGATTGGTACTAGCTCGTTTCAGATGGTACTAATCGGTATTCAAAATACCAGTCAAATATTGGTTGATATCGAAAATTTAAAAAAGGGGACTTTTTTTTGCAAAATTTTCAAAAAAATTTAAAATCTCTCACCCTCCAAAGTTTTTTAATTAGTTATTTTATTTACTTCAAATTTTATAATTATTGTGAATTTTTAATTTTTGTTTTTAAAATAATAATAAATATTTTATTACTAACAATAATTATAAATTAGATAAAACTTTAAAAAATATTTTAATTTAAATTTATTTTAATATTTTATATCATATTTATTAATAAAGTATTGATAAAAAATATTTTTAAAATAAATAATTTAAAAATTATTATTTATAAACTAATATTTATTTTACAAAATTTTTATTATTAAATCAAATTTATTTGAAATTTATATATTTTAAAAATATCTTTTAAATTTAATTATATTTATTAATAATTATTAAATTAATTTTATAAATTAAATTAAAATTGTGATTATTATTTAT
>JAOSBL010000006.1:29638935-29661304 GCA_027568915.1 Erythroxylum roraimae
GACTCTGAGGAGGCTCAACCTCTTCCTCTTCCTCTTCCTCTTCCTCTTCTTTCATGTATAATCCAAGTTGTTCCAACGGATTACTACTCCCCTGAAGCTTGAAACTGGCCAACCCATTCTTAGAATGATCGGAACTGGTCTCCTCCGTGAAACTTGGAGCCTGCTCATCTTGAGCTGCCCTAAACATTTCAAAATCTTTCATGAAATGGCTGTTCTCATTGATATCAACAGTTTTCTCCATCTGCACGTAAGCGGAAAAACCTGAGTTGCAACACCAAAAGGGTTTGAAATACATAATTGCGAAACTGACATCTCAATCTCACCAGTAGCAATGCCTGACGGGCAGCTTCTCTCTCCAGTTCCCTCTTCCTTTTTGCCTCAGCTGCAGCTGCAGCTTCAGCTTTCCTCCGGGCTGCTTCAGCAGCCTTGGCCTCTGCTTCTAACCATGCTTTTTCTGATATCAAATATGAGCTGGTCATGTTTCAAAGATCCAAAACTATCAAAATAACTTGGAATATCATAATTAGAAACTTCCAAAACCTTCTTTTTGCTGCCGCTCAAGCTTCTCCCTCTCCATTCGAAGTTTCTCAGGATCCCGCTTGTCACCCTAAACTCAACATGTCAATTTGTGAAAAGATCAGATGCCAGGATGAATAATAGGAGTAGCAACTCTGCACAATTAAAGAGATAAAAAAAAGCCCATCTTCAGTATTCAGAGAGCAACCTTCGCAAGTGCCTTTTCTCGAGCTTTGAGAATGGTGTCAGCAAATCGAGTTCTCACTTCAACTGCACGATAAAGCTTTTCTGGTGAGACCTGCCTATCAGGTGGAGCCCTCTCCGCTACAGCAGTATAGCATCACACACGTGAGACAATGCCTCAAAAGACATAACAGCAAAAATTATATGCCTTTATGCTTACCCTCCTGATGGTCACCCCCGTCTGTAATTAGCTCACCCTGGGAACTCAGTTTATCTTGAGGCAATTCACTCAGAGATTCTGAACAAGAAAAGGTATCAATTAGAATTGGTCTTCAAAAAAAAATGAGAAAAGAAGGTATAGAGATAGCAAATAAAGTCCAGGAACAACTTGTAGAACTAGAAACCTCACTTTTTTGTATGCTTGAGTCTCCAAGATCCTTTCTTTTCTGGGCAACAACTTCTCCTGATTGCACATTGTCCTTAAGAGCAATAGAAAGATGTTAGCCAAAACCCAAGCAAGCGACAAGGGCAGAGAGGAGGAACCACGAGAGAGCATAATATTTTTGTCTGGTCTTCCGTGATGGCCCGACATTTTATTATCCGGCTATAATAATCCACCAAAATTTTAATATACCTGTGTAGCTTGAGGAGGAACTGAAGCTTTATCCACATCTGAATCACTGCCAGATGAACTCCCAGAATCTGAATCTGAAAAAAGAAACCATCAACTTGAATGCTACAGAAGAGGGAAACTAGCAATAATCCTACCATATTTAAATTTTTGCCCAAATGTATCTCCCCCAAACATGAACAGATCACCTGTTCCTATTATTCTGTGCCTATCCTGTTTTACGAGTATCCATCCATCTAATAAATGGACCCACAAAAATTGAATGAATAGATGCTCATAGAATAAGTAAGGCACAGAGTAACGGACAGGTAATCCCCAAAAACAGTAGAACTTTTCCAAAAAGGTGTGAGTACATTTGGCAACTAATAATATGTTACAGATAAAGCCACAATCTTATCAATGTTCTTCAATCCCACAAATTGTTATATTCATGCAAGGAATATTTTATGGGACTACACACTAGATCCCAAGAAAAAAAAATGAGCAGGATTTTAACAGAGAACTACAACTGGATGAAGAACCTGATCCACCACTGGAGTTATTTGAACCACTGGGTTTACTGTTTCTGCAGCTTGTGTCTTCTTTTATATCTGCTGGTGGGTAACTCGAAAATGGAGGATCATTTCCACCAATAATATCTATATCTTCATCCACAGAATCATTGCCTGAATAAAAAATTATATTTTTAAAACTGGAAACAAATTGACATGCTGGAAGTACTTGTACTTCCTACAACCTTAATATGCATTAATCTAGAGTTGAATTACCTTTGCATGGTTGCAATGATGAATTGCTTAACCCAGATTCGTTATGAAGCTGAATAACGAAAACCATGTCAGCAATCACTTATGCACAAATGAGCATTGCACAGGAACAATGCAAATAGCCAAAGAGCAAAAAAAAAAGGCTCCAGAAAACAGAGTGCAAGTAAATATGGAAGAGGGAAGTAGAAACAAAGTGCAAGTACATATGGAAGAAGGAAGTAGAAACAATCATACCTCCATTTCGCATGGCTCAGCTTTCTCCAAGTATTTCTGCTTCTGCAGCAAAAAGTCATCCAAAAGCTTTCTCAATTTAAACAATGTATCATCGCTAAGAGCATCAATGTCAATCTCAATCTCATCTTCGCCAGACTGGTCAGCACTATAGCAATGCTCTTTTAGGAACTCAATGACGCTTTCAGGCAATTCACCCAGCAATGTCTCCAATTCTGTGCCAAGTTTGTGCTTCTGTTCAGTATTCATAACCCCTCTAACAGGTTCTGATATATTTTCATTTTCACATTGTGAAGTTTTTTGCTTCTTTGCAGGTGGCATATCCACCATCGTCTCCACATGAACAACAGGTACTGGTTGCTCTGATTCCACCTCAACAACTAGAGGAAACTTCTTCTCTATTGCTTTCCATCTCACTTCAAAACACTTACTAAGCGTCTCTGCCATGATATGGACTTCATTTCCGGGAGGGTTATACTTCATTGCATTTGAGAAAGTTAGTCTGACATCATCAGCAAACCCTACTGGATTTGAATATTGACCTGAAGCAATTTTACTCTTCACCGTTCCCAAATCCATTGGATGTTTGATAACTGTGTAATAATCAGGTATGTTCAATTTTATCGCATCAACTGGTTCATTAAAAACCCAACCATACTGATGGGTCATCAACCGTTTCAACAATGCTTCACATTGTTTCATCAACATAGCCATAGAAGCACTAACCGGTGCAGCGAGTTTTGCTTGCTCAATACGCCTAGAAGTACCCTTTTCCATTTTGGCCCCATTACGACCAGAAGGAGCCCATTTCTTACTATACAGAGCTGATGCTGCGGTAGATCTACTTAAATCCTCTAAGGGAGGCCTCTTTTGGCCATCACTACAACTGCGAATATCATTAGAGGGCGAGAATTTAACTGCATGAGTGGTCAAAGAAGCTACTCTCTTCAGAAGGGCCCTAGTGTGTTCAAGTTCCATTTGTAACCTTAGTTTTAAATCTTTCCTCTCTGACCTTGACATCTTTGACAATGACTGTACTTTCATTGGGACATTAAAACTGTCAAAACCATCTGCATTCAGACTAATACATTTCCTCTTGGGGCCGAAGGAATCCTGGGATACTGTCATCTCAGTGTCAACTCGTCCTGAGCTCCCAAGTCCCTCGTACTCGTCCATTGTTTCAACCACATGCCGGTAGTTGGGAACGAAACCAGAGGAATGTCCTTTGGAATATTTCCGTGATTTCCCCATTGGTCGTGACAGCCAACACTTTTTCGATTCCTTCTGTCCAGCAAACTCTATAGGAACAGTTGGCGCCATAAGATTAATTTCCAGTAACTGCACATATCAACTTAGAAAATTTTTGTTTAACCTTCACTTCAATATCAATTTCCAGATTCATGACAAGGCCAAGTTACTGGTTCACAAGAATACCCAATTACTTGGGTTCTTTAAAGTTCAATGAATGAGACCACAAAAAAAAATGTTTCAAAGACAATCCAGTACAGTTCCTTTTTCTCGCAGATGTATCCAAGTTCGTAATAAATTCCAAAGCAAAAAGCTTCACTTAACTTCAAACATCTTCTCTCCTTATTGTGGCCAATAACTCACGCATCAGGATTCCTTTTGTCGCTATTACAAATATACAAACAATTCCAAGTTCTACTAAGCCCCAATCAGCGAAAGTTCGCAAATTCAAATTCAACCCCAGCTCTAAATTGAAAGGCAGAGAAAACCCATACAAAATCAGAAATGACCGACAAAAATACGGCAAAACCTTCAATTTATCCGAATTAGGGGAAGTCAAGAAAAAGAGAAGAGAAAAGATACCATAGATCAAGGATAAATACTTACTAGAAGAAAAACCCTAAGCTCACTTCGAATCAAAAACACCCCCAAAAACTGAAAACCCTAGATCGAGTCGAATCTAAAGAAGCGCGTCGACACGAACAACACCCCAAGACCCCACGAGTCAACGTGTCACTAAACCCTATAACCCGAGTTTTATCCTCCAGATTCCAATTCAAAACTGGATCTCGCGCCTCGAGCCCTTGATTCATACAAACCTCAAGAAAATCCGTTGAAATTAGGAGAGGTCACCACAAACGCTACTCGCTCGCTACTGTTCTTCTCCGAGACACAGAAGAGAGAGAAATCTGAAGCTCGCACGATCTATGGGCTAGTTCGATCCTCTACTTATAGGCCCAATCCGCCTCATGGAGAGCCGTCACTGAAGCAATCCCAGCCGTGTACCACCGACACGCCTTAATCGTGTGGTTTAAATTAACCTTTCATCCACCACCATTTTCGTTATCTAACGGCTGTGGTTTCAAGTACTGCTTTTTTAATCTCTCTCGAGTGGATAATCGTACACACTCGCTTTATCCATAAACGCCGTGTTGCGTCAGGGAGAATTTGAAAAGCTTGAAGAAGCGCGTGTAACTGTTTATCAATTAAATGAGAGTGGTTTTATGAGACTAGACAATCTTATCTAGCTACGTTTCTCTATGAGTGTTTACTGCCCCTTGTACTTCATTTTACACAAATTCCACGTTATATTTTATGATTATTAACCTCGAATCAGTCTAATCAGATTAAAATATGCTGGATTTATAATTTTAATTTTAATTTTTATAAATTAATTTGATTAAAAAAACTAATAACAACAACGATAACACCTTGTAAAAATCCGCTCACGTGGGATCGCCAATTGTTCGGGAGTTCCTCTAATCAATCATTTTTTTTCTTCTTGTTGCTGGATATCTCGTTCGTATTCTTCTCTTTGTTTCCCTTTCCCAAGCTTGTAGTGAATTACAGATAGATTTCGAAAAAGTCAAATCTTTGATAATTCTATCATACATGATGGAGTTGCAAAAATTTTTAGATAAGTATCTTACATCTAAACTTAATTCTGGAGAAGTCTAGTAGTACGCAACTTTACCCTTACTTAATATAGAGATTTTCCAAATTACTCACGTGAAGAGAGGGAAATAATAATTATAATAATTATAATAATAATAATAATTATTATTATTATTATTATTATTATTATTATTATTAAAACTATTAAAATATGCTAGGTAAAGGCTAAGGCTACAAGTATTACTTATTTACAAGTATAAGCTAATTATTAGATAAAGAGTTAAAAGACTTCCGGATATTAGAAGGATCTCTTTACGAATAATTATTTACCATTATTTTAATTTATCAAAGTTTTCTATTGCAGGTTACGTTTTTAATAAGTTTTAATATTGTCAATTGTACAAAAAATAAATTATAGTTTTAAAATAAAGTGGATTTTGTGATAAATATTATTATATTGAATTATTATTAATTTATTTTAACCTAATTTATTGTTGAAATCATTTACAATAATCATATTAGGTATTAAAATAATTTAATATAAATTCAATAAGCATTTCTTATATCATAATCTAATTTGTAATGATTTACAGTAATATTCTAAAAATAAATAAAACTACACAAAAAGATATTCGTTAATTTTTATATTGGCCTTTAAAAAGCTTCCTTCAGTTACTCATAATATCCTTTTTTTTTTTGGGAACTCATAATATCCTTTTATTAGCACTAATTAGAGTTACATGTTCATTTTTGTCCTTTATTATTTAAAAACTGTGATTTTTAAGGTAGACTAGGAGCCACTGAGCCCAGGTATAATGAGTTTGGGTTTAAAGTTGATCCAGATCTGCCGTACATTATCAATACTTACCATGGGGCTTAGGTTCATTGTCCAGCCCCACGCCAATTTTTGATCTTCATCACAAAAGTCAAATTTGCTCGTGCAAAAATAGAGCAAATGATTACCCAAATCTACTATTTTTAATTATCTTAATTTAATTTAATTTTTTGATTATTATTATATTTTAAAATATAATTTATACTAATAAATATAAATTAACTTAAACAATATTAAATGATTATGATTATCTTAAATTTTAAAAAAATCTTAAAACTCAAAATTAGAATCCTTAATCCCAAATTCTCATCTCCTTTACTTCTATTGTCTACCTTTATATACGTGTCATCCTCACTGGATAAACAAGCATTATCCTCAATTTTAATCTGATTTTGGAAATTAAGATTAAAATCAGGGTTAATTATAAAAAGAAATATCAAATTTTTTAAGTGAGGTCTTCTTTGCCAGTTTTCTCTTTTTTTATTTGAATTTTTTAAACCAAGAAAATTATAGATAGTAGATAGATTTATATTAATGTTCATATTTGATAAAAAATAAATAATAAGATTGTGTAGAAAATAATAAATAGAATAAACTCCTTCTTTGTCATTTGCAAACTTTTAGTCAAGAATAGTCCAATGTTTTAAAAATTGAATCGGATATGAAATTGATAAGATAAAAGGTTTAAGGTTTAAGATTTAAAAAGTTCAACATGCATTAGGCTGTAATAAAATATGTTAAAAATTGAATAAAATTAAAATTTTTGAAATATAATTGAAAGAAATTGTCCTTACTTATACAGAATCTATCGATTAATCAATAAACTGGTTGGTTTTTAATAATAAAGGTTATTAAAGTAAATTTAAACAAAAAATTAAAAATTGAACAAAAATTAACTGGTTGAAGATTTTCGCAATTGAATAAATCAAATCGTTTAAGTTTTCTAATCAATGATTAAGCCATTGGCATTTTATACATCTTTTCAGACATATTTTCATTTCTTTATTATGTTTATCTTATTTTCATTTCTTTATTATGTTTATCTGTATCCTTAAATCATGAACCCCATCTTTCTTTTCATAATTTTATCTTTCCTATTTTATGGAAGTATCCAAGAATGAGTAAACATGTATTAGTAGGAAGATCTCTTATTAAATTCCATACACCAAACTTTTTGTGTTACAATTTACTATACATGAACTATAAGAAAAAGGCAATTGATTGACTTTAGACAAAAAAAAATAAAAAAAATCCAAACTATCTATTTCCACACTCCAATAATCAAATTCTTCCTTTAAACTTGCAAATAGTCCAGCTAAAAATTTAATATAATGTTTCTTTCATTCTTCAACTTATTTTGTGTTATTTCTTGGGTAAGTAACCAGAAGACCTAATAAATAATGTGGACTTCTTTAGTAATGAAAATAAAGATCCCACCAATAAGACTTTATGTAAACTTTTTATCTTTCTTTCCATTACCTTCTATTTATATTTTTGTATAATTTTTATTTTGTGTGTAACTAGTACAAAACATTGACACTGGAATTATTGAAACAATCCAATATCGTGTTCTATCCAACCCTTTTCTCCACATTTTTCTAAACTACCCTTTTGTAACCAATTTTCAAATAAATAGCCCTATTTTCATTTCTTCTTGTAGTCCCTTTTTTTTTGCTAACAAATTCCAGAGACATTAACACTTCCTATTAGGATAAAATACCTAAGAACCCAAGGAGTAAATAGAATCACATATTAACATGCAAGGATACTTGATATGAGTCTTTGGTTATGAGATTATAGTAAGCTTACATGCAACCACCATTCTAAAACAAAGATGCGTTTAATCTTGTTAATGGTTGGACAAGTGAAGCACAAAAGAATATTAAAGCAGATCTTCAAACAAAATTCAATAAAGAGTGTACTAATATTCAATTAGAGAACAAATGTAATGCATTGATGGTTAGATTGAAGAATTTTAAGAACTTACTCAAAAAACAAGAATTGGTTATAACTCCTTCACTAGTGAAATTAATGCTAGAGATGAATGGTGGGAAAATATATTTAAGTTAAAATATGCCTTTACCTATTGATATATTAAATTATGACTTTTCATTATGCACATTTTTCATCGTTATGTGACTCATAAATTCAAGAAAAAGGACGTAAGGAGTTCTCAAACTTGTGTCATATTTTTGGTGATACTACTTGAACTAATTTGCATGCACATTTATCAACTAAATCTCCATCAAACAATATAAAGGAGGAACATATAATTGATGTTGATGAAGTTTGTTCATTCAATGAAAAAGGAGATCAAATTGCAAGTTCTCTTTCTAAGAAAAAGAAATCTCCTAAAAAGGAAAAAGCAAAGAAGATATATTCTAACATTATAGAAAATATCTTGATTATAATTATTGTACAGTCAAAAAGAAAGAATGATTTATTCATGAAAAAATGGTAACAACATTATTCACTCGAGAGAATGGATTTGAAACTTCATTAGTTAATTAAGAGAATAACATAATGATAGAATATTTGAATTCCTTACTTGATTTGGGCGTTGAGGGTGTGCAGTAATTTTCTTTTATAAGATTCTCCACTTTATAGAAATATTTTTATGAAAATGCCAAATGTAAGGAAGCTAGATTAGATTGTGTCTTTTTACTTATATTTTCATATTATGGTGTATTAAAGTCTTATTGGTTTAGGCACTTCATGTTAATAACTATTTTATGGTCTGAACCTTTTGACTGAATGTTTGATATGAATTTCTTAAGTTTATACTAAATATAATAACTGTTTTAGCACTTGTGTTTAAATATTTTAGTAATTAGTTAATAATAGTATTTTAGATACATTACCTCTTTATCGAATTTTGAATTAAATCCAGATGATAAACTAATAAAGGTAATTATTAATTTTCTATTTAGGAAGAGAACAAATATATTCATTTATATAAACAACCCTCGAGAACTTCTTCTCTATCATGTCATGATTGGATATTAAATTTTTTTAATGAAAATTCTACAAGGGCTTATGAGAACCTAAGAATGAGTAAGATAATTTTTTTGAGCTTATGTGATAAGTTCAAGAGTTTAGGAGGTTTAAAGCCAGCTAGTTATTTGATTATGGAAGAATAAGTAAAAAATTTCTTGATGACTACAGGACATAAAGAGACAACTAGAGTCAATGCAGAGCACTTTTAATATTAAACCTGGACAATTTCAAAGTATTTTCGCAGAGTCTTATATGCAGTTAGTTGTCTTATAAAAAGACTCATTACTCTATTTTCCTTTACCAATACACCTCTCGAGATTCAACATGATGCAAAATTCATTCCACATTTTTAGACATATTTAATATTTAATTACTAATTCATTATGCTTTTATATTTAATTAATTATTTAATAGTATCATTTTTATTTTTTAAGATTACATAGGAGCAATAGATAGTACATGTGTTGATGCACAAGTCCCAACCTATAAACAAATGTCAAATAGGAGTAAAAGAATTGAACCAGCCTAAAGTATTATGTGTTGTTGTTCATTTATCACATGTTTCATATATGTAATGACTAGATAGAAATGTACTATAAATGACTAGTGAACCAATTTCCTATGCCACTATAATGCATTATATTATTTTAAGCAAAATATATCAAGCACGATCGATTTTTATTAGCCTTTTGTTAATATTATATTTTTATATGTTTGCTAAGTTTTATTTGGTTAACACAGGCTATACCAATTCATCTAAATTTATTTTATTATATGAAGATGAGAGATATTATTTATGATATTATAAAGGAAGAGGAATGCCTTAAGCTCTATAAGAATTATTTAATTATATGCATTCTTCGTTAAGAAATGTTATTGAAAAATATTTTAGCATTCTAAAAGCTAGATTCTCTAGACTTTCGAATATGTTGATTTATGATATGAAAAAAATACATTATTATTACTTATTTTGCTATATATAATTTTATTAAAATGTAGAGACAAAATGATGAATTATTTGAATGGTGTGCTAAAACTAAGGAGTAAATTAAGGACAATGTAAATGAAAATACAAATTCTCAAGTGGAGTATAATATCACTCTAATACAACTTCAGAGTATGTCTTAGAAATAAGAGGAAATTACTACAAAAATGTTAAACAATTATATTAATAAAAATTCTAATTGATTTTATTTCCTTTTGTTAGTGTTATTACCAATATATTTGTAGTAATTAATGTGTAATTTTTAATTATATTAAATATTTATACCTTTTTATTTGTAATGATAATGAGAAATAAATAATGTAATCATATAATTTGATATATTAAAAATAATAATATTAAAATTTTAATCTTAAAAATATTATAGTTAAAATATAATGGTAAAATAAACAAGTTTTTGTTTTTAATTTTTATTACTAATATTAATCAAATAAAATTTTATTTTTAATTTTTATTACAATTTTCAATTAAAATATTTGTACTTTTTAATAAAATGAAAATAAAAACCAAAACCCAAAAATTATATTTAAAAAAAGTTGAACTAAAAGCTCCTAAACCTTTTAGACTCAAAATAATTGTTTAACAAATAATTTCGATAGCAATGTTATGACAAACATACTATAGTTTCTATTAAAATTAAGCCAAATGTTCTCCTTACTCCTATATCTTATGTTATGCCTAACCTAATGGCAAAGGTTAGCTTTATTGATCTTGTTTCTTCGAGTTAGTATCCCATTTTTGTTAGTTTACACCTTTGTAGTCAATCCATTGGTTGCAATTTTATGTACGACATTTATTAATTAAGGATTTCCTTATCTTTATTTATTATGCTAATTACATTTGATGTTTTAATACTAAAGGTAAAATTTTTGAAATAATTACTATGTAATTGAAACTATGAGATTTAACTTGCATTTATGTACTACTCCTAAATTGTTCCTAGTTGTAGTTTCATTAAGATAAGATATTGATAAAATGATATAATTAGCACATGTTATATTTCTTTCTTATGAAGAAAGTGATTTGTAGCGACCCGAACTTTGCGTACCGGGTGGGTTTCTCGCGCACCTCAAGAGGTCCGCGACCGCTACCGGGGTGGATTTTTCCTCAGTATTGTCCTCTTTGATTACCTGCGTGAGTTGGCTCAATGGTGAGAGGCGTGGTCTTAAGACCAACAAAACCTTGAGGTCCTGCGTTCGAGTGGTGACTCACGAAGGTAACCAAAGAGGACAATACAGAGGAGAAATCCACCCCGGTAGCGGTCGCGGGCCTCTTGAGGTGCGCGGAAAACCCATCCGGTACGCAAAGTTCGGGTCGCTACATGATTGATCTCATAGATTTAAGTTTTGAGATATTTAAACAAATGTATGGGTCCTTATTAGAGAACAAATATGAGGATCCCAAATAAAATATTACTTATGTGTCTATAAATTTCCTCATTATGATGCTTGTATAATTGATACTTAAGCTTGAGATTACCAAAACATCTCATGTAGGAATTACTATATTTTGATATTACTTATGATCTGTCCTATTTAAGGTAGCTCAGTCAGTAGTCCATGGATACATTATGAACTATATAGAGATTATTGAATAAGTCAATAAATGATTTATCACTCTAAAGTAATTAGAGAGAATGTTTCAATATTCTTGATTTGTAGTGATTTATCGAATTCTCTGGGTAGAGTGAATTGACATTTAAAAAAGTGTTTTCCAATATCAATTATAAATTAATTAATAATTAGCAAGAATGAACATGTTGGATTTAAAAGAGTAGACACTATAATTATACTCTATACAATTGGAACATTGGAACATGAAAGAATTAAATTATATTATAACTATGCATGGATATGTTAAGTTAAACCACTTTAACATTTCTAATATTTGGGTAATCATAACATATTGCTAGACATCAAAATTGATTTATGATTATAAATTGTTTAATTGGAGAATTAAAGATAAATTAAAAGGAGTTTTAATTTATCTAATACTAATTGTGAATTATAATTATAATTTATAATCATTACCAACATATTATGAACCTAATAGAAAGAGCAGTTAAAAGAGAAAATTCAATTTCAATTAAGTTAGATTTAATTTAGAAGTTTAAGAAATCTCAGGGATCAAATATGAGATATTTGATTTTATTAAAATTAAAATTAATTAGAATTAGAATTAGAATTTAATTATAATATAAAATTTTAATTTTAATAAAAATAAAACTCTAAAGCTTTTTTTTTTCTATATATAAGAAATCAACTTAAGGGAGTTAGTATTTCTGGCAATTTCCTCTTAAAGAATTGAGTGTCCTTTTATGTTATGCGAATATCGTTAGAGGCTAAATACATAAATAGCTCATGGTTGACACATATAAAAGGTTTCAACAATAACTTCGAATCAGGTACAATTTTATATTTTATGATTTAAGTTTTTCAAGTTATTCAATTATTTTGATTCAATCGAAAATTATAAAAATCTTATTTTTAGTTGCACCAGTGATTCGATCACGGTTGGTTTCCCAATAGTGATATAAGAGTCTCCTTTAATTGCTTAGCCTAAATTAATTGATTGACTATTACTGATTTAATAAAAATTAAGGCTTAAAACCATGTCTTAATGAATTAGGGGTTTATGATTTAATTAATTCTCAAATTTGTTTTTTGGAAACTTTTTCGCACACCTCCTTTGTTTGTTCTCTACTTCTAGAAACCTAAAAATTGCATGCTTAAATTAGAATTGAATCAGAATTTGCTTCTATTTTATTGCTTTATGGAACCTGGATTATTTTGCCTTTAAGTATTAATTGTTTATGAAAAACTTAGGTACTTAAAAAACACATTTTATGCATGATTTATGAAAATTGATTGCCTTATTTATTGTTGTAAAAATTAGTTTATTGTATTCTGAAAACACCATCATTGCATGCAACCCTAACTCCAAATTGGGTTTTGATTTGTGTGCGTGAATGATTGTGTCTGGGTAATGGGTCTCACCAGTGGCGGTGCCAACCGTTGGTGAAGATACTTCCCTAACGTTAGAGGTGATGAAGATAGTGTCTATCTAGCCACCGGTGAAAAGGGAGAATTGCTTAAAAGGGCGACAATCGCCTAGGGTAAAACAAGCAAAAAAAACTCCCAAATAGAAGATACACCAGAGATAGGAGGGGCAAAATGGTTATGGAGAAAATATAGCTGATGACGACTGAAGGTGCTAACCAAAAGGAGGAGGTGACTGTGATATGCGAAATAGGTGAAAAAATGATGGGGCACGTGTCCACAAGAGGATCGAGCATCTATGGGCGATAAGGATGAAATTAAGATGAGAATATATGTCAATATAGGAACTAAAAGAAGAAGAAGGACCAATGTGTCATTTTCCTAAAGTCAACTCATGGACCAATTGGATTAAAGCATGTATGACCAATATGATTAAAACATGTGTGACCAATAAGATTAAAGCATGTGTATCAAATAGAATTGTAACACATGGTCCAATAGAATTGTAACGTATGGTCTAATGGCATTATAACACATGGTTCAATAGATTGTATTATATAGTCTAATGGGATTGAAACATGCGTCTAAGACTAGAAAATTCATAAGGGGTGTAGAAGAAAAGGAAGAGGGACGTGTATGTAAGGCAAAATTTTCTCTTCTCTCTCTTCTCCATTACGTCTCCTTAATCATACCATTTTGTGTAAGGAATCAAGCTAATCCTGGATGAAAATCAAGTTGGTGAGTCAAGTAAAGTCAAAGAGAAAGGGAAGAAAAGTCATTAGAAGAACTACTTTGTTAATTTTAAGGTTTAGGACTACACTTAATATAATTTTTCTTTATGTGTATGTTTGAATAGATGCAAAGATTCATTTAGATGTGGAATGGTTTTTGGGATGATGCTTTGGTGGTATTTTGGTGTTATCTTGCATAGAATTGGTTGAATATGACAAGAGAGTATCGTATAGTAGAATTATATCCAAAGTTTGTTAAACTAGTCACATTATTTAGGTCATAACTCAGCCTATAGACCTATAAATTAGGTGATTTCAGTTGAATATGAAAACTAAGATATAGAACTAGAAATATTTAGAAGAAACTCTAACTTAATTCTGGTTTTATGATATTGGAATTGAGATCGAAAATGGTGACCTGATGCCGCCCCTATTTTGGAGCAGCTTGTGATGTTTTGTCTATATATCATGTTTTAGAGGTCCAAATGGCTTGCTTTTTAGTTATTTGGAAACTAGAGATATAGGGAACCAAATTTCCAAAAGACCTCAATACCTAATTCGAACGTTTTCTATATAAATTTTTTTAAACAATTGGAGCAATGAATTCTGGGCAAGGGACACAACGGGAACGAAATTGCATTATTTTGAATTTGTTTTCATTTCTGATTTTTACTGAATCGTATACAAACCTTTTTGAATGTGTATTAAACTTTTCAAACACCTAGAAATAAATGAAATAGGATTTACTATATGTGAATTGGGTGATTGAACATTGGAATTTAAGATTGAGCATAATGCATTCCAAAAAAAAACTTACATGTACATAAATAATTTGTATGCATATTTATCGCTCATATGTGTATAGCATGATTATACAAGTGGGATTTTGACACCCTTCTAATGATGGTAAGTTATAAATCTCATGTATGAACGCAAATATAGATTTTATGAATTGAAATGTGTATCATATGATTTGTCAATATATAAATTGCAAAATTGACAAATGATTAAAGGAAATGTTATAGTGCTTACGCTTCGATACCTTCGGGTATCTATAGTTCGATGTCTTCGGGTATCCACAGTTTTAATACGGAAACCCCCCAAGAAAACAAGATTCTTGAAACCCCCTAATCCTATTGAATCAAAACTATAATCTTTCTATTCTAAGAGCATGCTAATTCAAACCCCAATTATATGAAATTGATACCCAAACCCAAAGAAAACAAAATAATTGAACACGCCACAAGCGATTACCTTGATAAGTGATGTAATCCTTAAAGAAACAATAAGAAGAACATGCCATTCTTGAAGAGAATATTTCTGAATTTCATTAATTAACTAATATGATGTTTACAAGGATAAAATAAGGTCTTATACCCTTGCCCACGTCCTAACCCTAAAGGGAATAAAAAAGACAAACCTAATCCTAACTAGTTTAGGAGTTTATAGCCCAATAACGCAATTTGATCCTAATCCACTTAGGATTGGGCTAAACTAAATTAAATAAGACCAAAATAACTTAAATAAACCTAAGGGGGGATGGGCCTAATAAAGCACTCTACTTAGGCCCACCCGCTTGGTTGTCCAAAATTAGCTTTAAAATAGACTAAGGCAAGTGACTTTTAATGAGTGCACATGCTTACAAATAAATATCCAGCCCATAACAAGTCTTTTAGCCCTAATAAATAAAAGATAAATAACAAGCCCAATGTATTAAATTAAGTCCATAAGAATAATTGAACTTGTCTTGAAATTTAGCTAAGTATTAGTCCCTCCACATGCCCTCTCTAGAAGAATCACAAGCTTGACTACTCCACTTGAATTCTCCATGGATGGTTCGGCCTTGTCAATAAGGTGAGATGTAATGTGACTTTGAACAAACCCTTGACGTGGTTGTTTAAGTCTTGCTGCACATGGGCTTACAATAAGTCCACTTGGCAAAGTAAGCTTATCTTGCCGTGTGGCACCTTGATCTCCATTGCTGCCATGGCTTCTTGTATCGAGTTTGATATGTTTGAATATCTAAAGATCCCGTTATCCACATCCACAGGAAATATGCAGGCTTAACACAGAAAGGAAATTTAACAGTTATAAATAAGAGATACAAATAATAGTTTATCGATAAATGATACAATGGTCCTTTTGGGTCACGTCTTGTAACATCCCGGTTCCTGCGGGAAGGGTAAAATGGGAATTTTGAGTGATCATTGAGGGGTTAGAAATGTAATTACTCGTTCATTCTTTATGTGACATATTTGTATTATGAAAAATGACATTGTTGCACATGATATTATTGTACATGCATTCATTGACATTCCCGATATTGTTATTGGCTGAGAATTTCGAGAATTATAGGTTATTGATTTTGAAAAAATTATTTGGAGAGTGTCAATAATGATTTTATAATTTTGAAGAATTTTAGGAAATTTTCTAGAATTTTTCGGGGTTAAATCCCGGACTAGGAAAAATGCCGGGTGACAGACCAATTGGTCAAGGGTAGTAGAATTCTTTATCAATGGTATTGAATTATGGACATATGGCTATAGGGATTATTGGACAAGTGTTAATTGTTGGAATTTGGGTTAAAATTGATTAATTATGAAGGACTTATTAGAGCTTGACATGTGGCCATCCAAGTGGCACATTCTTAGCCATATCTTTATAAATATCCTTAGGTTAAGTGAATTGGAGCCCCTCCTCATGCTCATTTACGACACCACCTCATTTTAAGCTAGTGGAAGTCTTGTTTTGGAGATTTTTCTCTCCTCTTTTTCGTGCATCACCCTCCCTCCCCTTCTTTTTGACTATTGATCACTTGAAGCTATTATCTTCTTCTTGCTTCTTGGTCATCTTGCTCCCTTCTCCTTGCTCTTCATAAAGACCAACCTTTTCCTTTGGAGAAGATGATGATCGTTGGTGATGGGAGAAATTAGGGCTTGGTAGAGTTCTTGAAGAACTTGAAGATTGATTGCTTAATCAAGTAAGTGTTGTATATATGTTATAGATTTGGTAAAATTGAAGCTAGTATGATGAGAATTTGATGTTTGAATGATGCTTGTGAAAGGTTTGTGTATGTGTTTTACCTTGATGCTAAGAGTGGTTCATGTTATGTTTTGAGTGGGTACGGTGAGCCTAAGTCATGGAAATGGATAAAGGGAGAGAGTTAGAAATTGGATTGATGTTCAAAGAGATGCATGAATGAGTATAAACTTGATTAGAATGAGATATTTTTGTATATGCCTTATTTGTGTTAATTGTGAAATGATAGATCATGGGTTGTTTGAGAGTAATTTATTGAATTGAATTAGGTAGGGATTGATGAAGAATTATAATGGAAATGATGATCTAGGCATAAGAGGAAATAGATGAGTTGAATGTTAAGATTGAATGGTTGAAAAATCTGGAAATTTGTATAGTGTGATCTTGAGTATGCTCCACTTGATTGGCCATAATTGCTTCTATAGTTGTCCAAATGAGTTGAGGTTTAGTTTAAATGAAACTAGAGGCAATTGACTATATTTCTCATGAAGATGTTGTTTTGAAATGTTGTCTTGAAGAGCCCCAAAGTTTGGCATGAAGTTAGGCAAATGAGAGCATAAAAAGTTGTGAATGAATGTATGTTGTATTATGTTTTGAGTGAGTGTAGATGCATTATAGTTGGATGTTTATGATCAAGTAGGGAAGATGAGATATGCATGGTGTATGTTGGGTTAAAATGGGATGAAATTGAAGGATT
This sequence comes from Erythroxylum roraimae, assembly GCA_027568915.1. Lineage (NCBI taxonomy): Eukaryota > Viridiplantae > Streptophyta > Magnoliopsida > Malpighiales > Erythroxylaceae > Erythroxylum > Erythroxylum roraimae. The sequence continues at coordinate 29,656,424 of JAOSBL010000006.1, forward strand.
TATCCTTAGTGAATATGTTGGAACTAAGTTGGAAATTTAATTGTTAATGATGTTTAACTTATGTTTAAATGATTTTGGTGCGATAATTGCTTAAGAATAGGTGATTTGGAAGTGCTTAAGAGTGTATGGAAGGTTAGAATGGGTTTAGGACCCTTTGGAGGAGTTTTAGAAGTGAAAATTTTAGTTGAACCGAATGTTACACGGTCTGCCCGTGTGAATTTACACGGCCCGTGTAAATTGGGGCGCAGGGTCACTTTTCCTCCAGAATGTCACACGGCCTGACCGTGTGATTTCACACGGTCCGTGTGACCCCTTAACGTCCGAATTTCAATTTTGGGGCTTCATAAAAATTGTAGATCAGGATGTCTACATATTAATTGGTACAAAAACGAAAGGAATCCGAGTTGTGTAGAGAAAGTTATGGCATTCGCGCCAAACTAGGTCAAATTGGAAATCAAGCATGAACATGGTTGCTTATTTTGATCATAATTCCTTCTATAGACCTCCAAATGACTTGATTCTTGTGGCATTAGTTTCCTAACACATTTTACTACATCTCCACAAAAATTGGGATTAATTGGAGTTGAATTGAAAGAGATTGATCAAAAGAAAGTGTGGCGGTCTGTTGGAACAGTGTCAATGAGAGTAGTTACGGATCATACTTCAATGTTTTGCTTATATCTCGACCTATAGGATTCCAAATGGGATGATTCTTGTTTCGGAGTAAAGTTAAGCTATAGGGATACAAATCAAATAAAGAAGTGAAATTTTGATTCAATCCCGAAGATATTCAAATTTTTGATGGAAGTCGGGTATAGTACTTAAGGATAGTCCGAAAGTGTGTGAGGTATATCTCCCACAATACTAAGCCAAATTTAGCGATTTTGGTGGAAATGGATCATAAAACATAGGGGAACATGTTCTAGAAGAAAGTATGACCCAATTACATTAGTTTTACTTTCTGATTGAATGTGAATCGTAGACCCGAAAGTGTAATGTAGAAAATCCCGTAAGTGAAACAATGAGAAAGGAATGGAGATTTTAATGGGTTTAGCGAGGCATAAACCTAAGTACAAGTTATACTTAGATGAGTTTCGATATGGGAATGGTTTTATAACGCAATTGGTGAAATGATACCCCGGGATTTGTCATGAACATGCATTGTACTTATTCTATATTTGTGCATAAATGGGAATTTCTGTGCAAAGTGATTAATGTGTGTATAATGTGCATATTGCATAAATTGGCTGTGCAGGATAAATGTCCGCATTCAGGCGTTCCCAGAAATTGGAAACCAATGCAGATCTGGAGCGTACTGTGAGTAGACCTAGATGGTCTTATTTATTGGTTTATTGCTTTTGTTATAAATTCAATACGTATGGATTGGTTTTGCTGATTGTGATTGAATATGAGTTCCAAACAGGAGGTTCGATGATTGTGTATTGTGAATTGTGATACTGAAGTACTCATTGAATGTGAATTGGCCGAACTAAATGTGCATAATGTGTTTGCTAAATTTGTTCTGAATGCACAATTGTATATGCATAAAAGTGGGATTTCTCAACTTAACTGTTGAATGCCGAACTAAGGTCCGATGACATGGGAAAATGATTGAATGAAATTATGCAAATGTGAGTGTTGCATTCCATATCATGAATGCATAAAAGATAATGGCAGTTGTGACCAGAGTAGTCAAAGATTAGAGCTTAAAGCTCAACTAGTGAAAAGAGCTTCGTGCTCAGATACTGATTCAGAGCCTCAGGCTCAACGACAATGAGCCCTATATGGGACAGTTTACAATGAGCCCTATATGGGACAGTTTACAATGAGCCCTATATGGGACAGTTTCAATGAGCCCGATATCCAATGGGTACGGGACAGTTTAGACACTCGGTCACAACAAAGTAATTAAATGGAGAGTGGGTCTCATGCACATATGCATAACATGATTGATTTGATTGTATGGAATGGGAATGGTTGAATTAATTGTATTGAATAGAAATGCAACATTGTATTGAATGGGAATGATTAATTTGATTGGATGATCGATTTGATTGTAATGAATATGACATTGTATTGACATAATGAAAATATGAAACTGTGTGTGAATGTGAAGTGTAATAGTGATATGAAATGTGACTTAATGGAAATGAAAGTATGTGTTATATGTTATGTGATTGGGTGAACCATCGATGATGGTCACTCACTGAGTTCGCAAAACTCACCCAAAATTTGCATCTATTTTTCAGGATTTAGAAGAATACCCCGTTATGCAACGGGAGTAGACTTACTGCTCACAAAGGACCGTTAGAGGTTGGGATCAGTCCGTGTCTGCGTTAGGAAATTGTATAGAGTGTTTTTTTTCGTAATTTCTGTGCTATATGTATTTGTATTTTTTTGATCTGTAATAAGTGATGACGTATGGGAATTTTTGTAATGGATTGCAAATATTGCTATATATATCAAATTGTACCAAGTGGGAATGTTAAGAAATGTTTTATGTATTGAAATGGGCCCCAATGGCCCAAAGCGAATTGTAAGTTTTTGAAAAAGGGATATTACTGAAATTGGGCCCTGATTGATCATTGAAACTGTTTTGATTGTACTGCATTGAAAACAATGTGTTATCGACTTTTATCTTTATTTGGCCCAAACTGAAAATGAATTTCCGCAATGTTAGTGGTTCAAAAACAAAAAAAAAAGAATTTATACTGATATGTGAGTGATTGACTGGTTTAGCATGCTACCTTCACGGGCACGGACTCGGATATCACTGTCGATGTCGGGTTCGGGTCTTGCGGAGGTGGGATGCTACACGTCTCCTCTGGGTCTCGCGCCTCTCACAGATCTAGGTCACGTCGTACTCACGCCACTCCTAGATCTGGTTTGCAGGTATTCTTCGCAACTTGCTGCTGGCACTCGCCAGTGCTACTGCAATGCCATTGGTCACAGTCACCTCTCTTCCTTTGCAGTATACACTTCTACAATAAGAACGACCCACTCTCCGTTCTCCTCTATAACTCCAACGACCAGCCTCCAGAGCTTTCGCTCTTCGCGATGTCGCCACGTGGGTTTTCTTTTAAATCAAATTTGAAATAAATCTTTATATTGGTTACTTGACAACCAGGTGGGCTTTTGTTCATTCGCTGCATCTCTTGGCACCTTCTATGATTGTTCCCATGGCTAGTCGAGCACCACCGACATGGGTTTATCTGCCTCCACATGGGATAACGTCATTTCAGGTCTCACATGGGTGCGTGTTTCCCAGAAGTGGCAGCGACGAAGGAGGGACTTATGGCGTTAGCAGTATGGAGGATCTTAGTATGTCTCGCAAAGGATCACCACATCAAAATCGAACTGATGGTAATAATAATGGGGCGGCAGTGTTGAGTAGATCCTCGGATAGGGAAGATAACGATGTAGCTCCAATGGAGAAAGCAAAGCAACAAACCCTTTACTCTGCAATACAGGGCTTTGTGGGTAACTAGTGGAATGGCTCAGACCTTTATCCCGATCCTTGGGGCTGGACTCCTATTCAGGTACCTTTTAAGTTTCTTACTTCATCTGTTTTCAAATGTGGAGGGATGTCGAGCCATCTTAGACCCCTCTAAGGTATATGAGCAATTAAGTATTTTCATTTGGCATTGGTGCAAGTAAGCTATCGGCCTCTCCCTACTTGGCTCTCCCAAGATTTCCAGGTACTTCTTTTGCTTTCTCTTTGTATCTCTCTTATGCTTGCTGGGTTTGTTGCGTGTTTTTGTTGTGCACAGTAGCCATGGTTTCTACTGATTCTTAGTAAGTGTCTTGCATTGTTTTATTCATAGCTGTGGGAGGTTCTGGGTGTTAGAGGCGCTTAGCAATAACATGCTTTTCAACTAGTATCCTTCTTTTTGAGTTATTGAGTACAGCTCCCCATTTTTGTTTGTCATGAGTAACGAGGTTTTCTAGGGAGAGGGTGTCACAGGCTTTATTTTGCTGGATTCCTTACGGAGTGTGAAACTTTTTCTCTGCATACATGTTCACACATTGGATTCCTTGTTTTTAATGGGTCTGTTTAAGCAAAGTTTCCCTTCTCTGACATAGTTTCTTCTCTACTCGTATGTTAGTTATATTCGTTGGTTGAGAGTTGCTAGTGTAAGTTAGATAGTTAGCAACGGTAGTTGTATTACTGCTTAAAGGCTAGGATTGCAGAGCACGTAATGTCGTGAAGATACGGAGTTCTTTACTTAGAAAGTCACAGAGTGTAGTTGTCGACGGTGAGAGCAAGGGAGAGGACGAGAGAATGGTGGTATTGAATATTGTTTTGTCGTTTAGCAAGACATTTATTACCACTCTGTCGAAATAGTTTTTCAGCCTTTGGAAACGTGCGATTTCACCTTAATTGGGAATACCACCAACTACTCCGCAGTGCCTTTTTCTTGCATGTAAATTATGGTTGGAGACTGTGGATAGGATATAATCCTCTCCCATCAGTCTTTTCCTATTGTTTACCATTAGTAACACACACTTTTGCCAATACACGACCTTTATTGGTAGTCAAGGTTTTTATTTGTGCTAGGCATAACGTGTTTCCGCGAAATCTTTCTTTCTGTAAACTCTCTAAAGACTCCTTCGCCAACACTTCAGTATTTTTCCTTATGAGCTCTCCTACTGTGACGAGAACATGAGTGCTTTTACAGGATTGAGGTTCCCTTCGGATGGCTCACTAGCTATTTACTTTCCTCCGTTTTATTTTAGTTCTATTTTATCTTTATTGTCTTTTCATATTTGTATTAGTTTTATTATACGTATTATTAGCACCTTTGAGTATTATTAGTATTCGTATTATTTGTGTTTATTTTATTTATATCTATAGATTTTGGTATTCCCTATTACTTGTAT
>JAOSBL010000006.1:29709417-29723944 GCA_027568915.1 Erythroxylum roraimae
CTGACATCCGAGACTGTCCGTTAAGCGGACCTTCGTGTCCGTTTAACGGACACAAGTTATACCAGCATTCCAACTCTCATTTAATCATCAACCACTTCAATTGAAGCACAATCATATCCATTTCCTCTAGTTTCATTTACACCAAGCCTCTGAGCTCACATGTACAAACTTTTAGGGTTCTAACCCTTAGTAGAGGGGCGGGATGTTACAAGGAAGACCTAAAACATCTAGAAGGAGAAGAGTAAATGAGTCTATTAAGTTGAAAAATCAAGCAAATCCACTAGAAAGGGTCACATATAAAAATGTGAAAAATGTGGCAATTCTGGTCACAATGCCAGAAATGTAAGAATCAAGGCTCAACTCAACCAACTCAGCAATCTCCATAGGTATGACACATTCTTTGATTACTATGTATTGCTTCATATATCTAATGATCATTTCTGATAATCTTTGATTCATATTTATTAAGTCATCCCTGATGTCTCCTTACAAGCTGAACATGTTGTTGTAGCACGTCAACAAAGCAATATTGTGAGTATATCTACATAATCAACCTTTATTGATTACTTTCAACATTGAATACTGTTAACAACATGTTTATTTGTAGGTTGGTAGCTCTTCGTATTGTCATAAATGGAAGTTTGGAGAAGTTGATCCACATTCATTCAAACTGTCTTTTGAACCAAGAGGTATGAGGTTCAAAGGATAACCTAAGCTAACTTCTCAATAGTTACAAACAGAAGCAATGAGGCGGAGATCATTAATGAATCAACCAGTACATGATCAACCTTCTCAATCAAGTGCAAATAAGGAAAGCAATGTAGTTGACTTGTAAACTTTACATTAATATTGTCTATATAGACGGATAGATAGCATAACTTTTGTATATAAACACATTGTGATGTAATCACTTTACTAATATTATCATTTTTATATACTGCTCCAATTATTTATTGTTATATAATCACAATTATAGTGTATGATTGTTCATAAGTTTAACAACTATTAATTACACATCATTAAAGCAAATTCATGAATAACAAAATAATAAAAAGAAAAAGCATAGTGCAGAATATATTAATTCAAATGAAGATTTTTCATTATTTATAATTCGAGTTTTTCAAAAAATTACACAAATTAGTTTTACTTGTGTACAACAAATAATATTATAAAAATCATCATAAGTACAATAACCCATAAAATAATCAGTACAACAAATTTAAACTCATTTTTCTCTTTTGTCAGCAAAACAATGTCTTCTTTTATTAGCTTTATTTGCTCCTCAATTTTGAACGTTGAACGTGATTCAATTGTGCTTCATTGAGCCTCTTGCTTCAAACTATCTACTTCTTTCTTCAGGTTATGAATTACTTCAATAGCTCTCTTGTTAAATTTTTCATCGGATTACTTAAAAAATTCACATCTTCCAACATAAAAGATAATTAATAATTATTAGGCAAAAGCATTAAACATATATAAAAACAATTTTAACTTTTCAAAAAATAAGCTTACATGATATTTAGGGCATCCATAAAATCTTTTTCTTAGTTTTTTTTTTTCACTCTATGAAGTTCTTAACGAAGCTCTTAAACCATAATAACACACTAGATTATTATTATTTGAATTTAATGTAGTGTTAGTTGCAGACATCATGTCCATATCTTTGGATAGTTGCTGTAAAATTATATTAGTTCTCTTACTTCTTCTAATTAAAGATGGAAACAATATGTCAACAATCTCAAATAATATCTTTTCAGAGGTGGAAACAATATGTCAAGCAACTCCATAGACATATCATTCATATATGCTCCTATATATGCAAGGAAGCCACCATCTTTTGAGGATATCACAGATCACATATATGGAAACAATAATATACTCATATAGATGTATCGTTCATATATGGAAACAATATGCTTATATAGATGACATATCATTCATATATGCTCCACAGACGTATCATTCATATATGCTTATTTCTTCCATATTACTTGGCCTATCATAGGTAAACTAGTTACATAAATGGTACAAGAATTTCTCACCAACTGTAAAATGTTAAGGGAATTAAACTACACTCGTCTTTGTTTGATCCCTAAAATTCCAAATCTAAGTAACACGAGGGATCTTGGACCTATCTCAGGTAAAGGGATCCATTATCCCACTACCTATTCACACTTTCAATTGAAATTCTCTCCAGCCTGGTCCAACATTGGATCCAAACTCACAAAAGTTGTTGACTAATGCCCTAAGATTCTTCTCAAATTTGTTAGGCTTAAGGATCAGTAATCAAAAGAGCACGATCTACATCTTTTATAATATGACAAATCCTAGTTTAAGTTTTATCACTATATTTCAATTGCATAAACTCCCTTTCAAATACCTTGAGTTTCCAATTACCACCAGAAAGCCTAAGTTTGAGGACTGCATCCCTCTATTGGAAATGTTTAAAAGTAGAATCAATGTTATCTTTAGAAGTTATCTACACCAGTTACTCACTATAATCCCTCTCAACCCAAGGTTAAATAAGTGATAAATGCAAGGAACTAGTACTGTAACTTTAGAGGATCTGACCGACTAGTGAACTACTTCCCTAATTATTATCCCAACTCAAATAAAGAGGATAGAGTCATCTGGCTACTTGATAGTAAGGGCACCTTCAGTAACTCCTCATGCTTAAAGGTTATTAGGCTTCACTCTTCAAATCAAATGGGTATGATATAGTTTGGGTTTGGGATAAAACTTTAATGCCTAAAGCCTCATTCATAATATGGCTAGTAACTAGTGGCAAACTCAAAACCAAGGACAGATTCATAGGCTTAAATAATAATCAATGTAGTTTCTATTTCTTTGAGGTGGAAACCATCTCACATCTCTACTTCCAATGCCAATACACTAGCACAAATTGGTATAAAATCCAATAACTTCTGAATCATCTCACATTCACATTCCATGCTGACATTAATCTTCGAATTCAACTTCTATGATCAGACCAATCACAGGCATTCACAAATTCAACTTCCAATTCACATTGAAAATCAAATTAAACACACAATAGATGAGGGTATAAAGAAGTGAAAATAAAAAAATTTCACTCCATACCATTGTTTCAGAGATGCACTTAAATGGGACAAATGATGAAGATAAAACATATTTTACCTTTGATTCACGACGACGTTGTCGTTGATCCTTAGTTCTTAGGAGGTGGTGGACAATCATTTCGGACGACTTGCTGACCCTCCTAGACTAGTGTTCATTGACAAAGAAGACAATAACGCTACAGATTAGGGATTGAACTTAGCAGAATGTGGGATTCAAGAAGAACGCATATTAGGGATTGAAGTTAACAAGTTAGGAATTGTATGATTGAAGAAGATGGGAGATTTGAAAGATTAGGAATGTCTGTAAGAAGAGGGACGCAATATGTGAAATTTTGTTCAAAACGGTGCATCTCTAGGTCTATTACGTTTAACTTCAAAGCTAAGGGAGGAGCGTTGTGTTTAACAACAAAACACATCTCCTCCTCTTTAGAAACACGTCCCCACCTCTAGATAACAATGTCTGTGTTAGCTTTGGGTGGGTGCCATCACCAAATTTTTTTTAAAAAAAGCCACATCAGAAATTTTTTGGTCACGTCGACAGATAACTGACGATGCCCTAACATTGTTAGTAATGAGGGTTCAATGTGAACGTTTTCCAAACGTTATGGTTCATTTTGAATGTTTTACAAACGTTAGGATCCAATTTGAATACCGTGAAATATTAGATTCTATTTTGTACACCAGTATAAACGTTAGGCCTACTTAACCCTTTTAGCCATTAAAAAATAAGTTTGTCATCTGATTAGCGCATAGAAGTTCCATATATGTAAAGGCGCATGTCCTTTCAGCACAGTAAAAAAATAATTAAGGTAAAAATTATCAAAGTTAAAGTGAGTATTAACATCAATTTAGTTTTATAGTATTATAAATTTTAAAATAATTTTATTAAATATCTATTAAATTAAAATAATAATGTAACTAAGTATAATTATACAAATAATGATTATATTTAAAGAGTTATAAGATATTAATAATTTTATTATAATAATTAGATAAAAATTAGTAATTTTATAATTTTAAATATTTAAACAATATAGAACATAATATAATATTTTAAAAATAAATAAATTTATGAGTCTTTTAATATCTTTTATTTTTCTTTCTATATTTAATAATTATTTAATAAATATACTTTAAATTTAAAATATCTTTAAAATGCTTAAACTTCAAATTAAATTGTTATTACTAATTAAATGACATTTTATAATAATCAAAATTAATAATTCAAAAATAAGTTTTCTCTAAATTTAAAAATTTAAAAGTAAAATAAAATAATATTGGGTCTGTTCGTTTTTGTTTTCATTTTTGTTTTTATTTTTTATTTTCAAATTCGGTAAAAAAATTTATTTGAGTTTTTGGTTTCTTCCTACTTTCAAAAATTATAAAACCCATAAAAAGTAAATTTTGTTTTCTATTTCTATTTTTCTATGATCTGATTTACTATTAATTAAAAATATTTTATTTAAATATTTAATATATTAATTTTTAATAATTATTATGAATAATTTAACTTTACTTAATAATTTTATTTAATTTTTGTAATTAAATTAAAAAATAATAATTCTAATTAAGAGTAAATAAATTTAAAATATCTTCAAAATATATATATTTCAAATAAAATTTGATTTGATAATTAAAATATATTTAGAATAAATATTAATTTATAAATAAAAATTAATTTATAAATTATTTATTTTAATATAAAATAATGTTATTAATGATTTGTTAATAAATATTAAATAAGAGATTAAAATAAATTTATTTAACTAAAAATAATTTATTTTTAAATTTTATTTAATATATAATTATTATTATTGATAAAAACAAAAACTATACCAATCTTATCCTAAACATTTATTAGGATTTCATTCAGATTATCAGAAATTGGGTTGTTGTCGTCTCGCACTATTATGACAGAATATCATTGTCAACTCGCATTGGTACGATAGAGTTTGATTTATAGATTTCAATACCAAAATCACGTAATTTAGTTAAACTTAATTACGTCTGATATATATATATAAGTGTTTAGAATTTTTATCTTATGTAGAAAGTCACGTTAACAATATTAAGGAAAATATTAACGTCGGGTTAAAATTAAAAAATTGGAAGTTTAAGTATTTAATTGCCACTTTGTAAGTTCAGACTATAATTACAAAATTAAGTAAAGTTTAATTTTTTTAATTAACTCAAATTAAGATGATATTAATTAATTGTTTAAATTAATTAAAGTAGGTCTAGTTGAATTATTTTCATTAATCTTAATTATTTAGTGATTAACTATAATAAGTCATGTACGAAAGATGGATATTTGAAGAGAAAAATTAAACATAAAATTTTGAATATTTAAAGAGTTTGAATTTTGTTAATTTAAATTTAAATTTTTTATTTATTTGAACTTTTTGATTTAATTATAGGGAAATTTATTTATAAATAGTTTTTAGTATTACGTCGTGATAAAAAATTAATCTGCAGACCTCTGCGTTGAGAAATTTAGTTATGTGAGAACGATGAACGCCCCGTTATATGCCGTCTTCTCATCCACAGCTTGAGAGAGAAAGAGAGGATTGAAACGACGTCGAAGTTGCTCTTAATCTTGCTCCAGAGCTTGATTGTTTTGTTGGAGAGTCGTGGGCGTTTTGTATTAGCGAAAGAAGAGAAATGCCCAAGAGAACAACGCACACATACTCAAGCGAGGACGCTGCTCCAGACGGCCCAGACTCCGATCTCTTCGTTTATTACTGCAAACACTGCGGCTCTCATGTCCTCATCACCGGTCTGCTTCTTCCTTTTCTTATTTTCTTTTTCATTTAATCTTGAGAAGAACTGAACTCATGGTTTGTTTGTTTTGTAATTAAGATACCCAATTGCAGAAAATGCCCAAAAGGAAGACTGACAGAGCTTACGTTTTGGACAAGAAGAAGCATCTTGCTAGACTCAACATTCATGAGGGTGGCAAAATTCTCCTAAAGCGGTTTTTCTTCTTCTTTTTCTAATCTCTGTTTGTTACGTTACTTATTACATTGTTTGTTTTCACTTTTATTCTTATCTAGATAATTTTGGTTCAGGGGTGAAGGAAAATTAGAGAAACAATTTCGCATGAACTGTATGGGCTGTGGTCTCTTTGTCTGCTACCGTGCCGAAGAAGACTTAGATTTTGCTTCTTTTATTTACATTGTTGATGGAGCTGTTAGTACTGTTGCTGCTGAAACTAACCCTCAGGTACAACTACTACTCAACTCAATGATATATAAATTGCTCGCCTTTTGAGATCATTTCAGAGTATTCACTTGGATAACTTTGCAAATAATGCGGTAGGATGCCCCTGTGCCACCCTGCATATCACAGTTAGAAGGAGGCCTTGTTCAGGTGGCTATAGAAGTTGAAGACCGTGCGCAGCGCTCCGCAATAACAAGTAATTTGACCTGTTTGATTTGCTTCTCTTTATGATTATCTTTAACCTGCATTTCTTCTAGCCTTGGTTTAAATGCACATGACCTTGCAGTGTTCATCTTTATTAGTAAACAGAATAATTTTTATTGAATCTAGCTTCTTTCTGCATTTAAGGACAAATGTGATTAGCTACATTTACTGCTCAGTGTGTTCTTTATGAGTCAAGTTGATGCATGCATACTCTTATGGATATGGATGTGAACATGTTTTCAAGAAAAGAAAGTGGAAGAAGAGTTATTTGCTGATGTTTGAGGGATGTACTATGCAAGTGGAGATAACAGAAAAAATATATAAACTGTAGAAGAGGTTAGAAAGTGTTGAACAAAGAACAAGATGTTTCTTCGATATGGATAGTTCCGATAAGATTTATTTCTTACTTATTGCAAAGATGGATGGTCTAGTGCAAAGGGTTATTCTTTTTAAGTCTGTTAACTGTAAAAGATACCATGTGAGCCTCATCTAATGCAGATCTTGAGTAATATAAATTGATAACATCGTCCGTCCATTTGGGAGGCTTCTAAATCGAGATCGCTTGGGACTAGTTTACCACAGACAAAGGTGTCTCTGGTAATCCTCTAGGTCAACTTAAGGAGACGCAACGCTCCTCTTCAACTATTCTTTTAAGACTGCAACACCTATTCCCTACTTCCTCTTGTTCTTTAATAGTAAGCTAGATGGTGATCATGATCATACCCCACCCTTGTCTACTAACAATCCTCTTTCATATGTTTCTTATCAGGAGTGAATGCTGATGATGTTCGTGTCACTGTGGCTGCACCTGCAGCTCGTGGGGAAGCTAACAGTGAACTTTTGGAATTCATGGGAAAGGTACCGACTTTAAATAAGCCTTAGGAGGTCAAATTTCTAGAATAATTTCGTATTGGATTTAATGCAATTCTTTCACACAGGTTTTAGGTCTGAGATTGAGCCAGATGACGCTTCAAAGGGGATGGAACAACAAATCAAAGCTCCTAGTGGTGAGTTCCAATTTTAGCATTTTCTTCATTGGTGTACAACAATTTTTGCTTTTTCAGGCATTCATGCAGCATGATTATGTAGATTCTATTGGAGGCCGATGTACTCTGTTATTGTGGTTAACATTGGCGCTATAATTTCATAGAAAATGTCATAACTTGTTCCGTAAATCAGTTTCATCATTCAAGCGGATCAAAAAAATTTCTGCAATTTAAGGAAATGAAAAATGAAAAATAACTCATGAAAGATGGCTGATTTGCTGCTGTTTTATGCTTGTACAAGGTTGAGGATTTGTCCGCCAGACAGGTGTATGAGAAACTTCTGGAAGCTGTACAACCCTGAGGTTGCTCTTGCCGGCATTACCCGTTTAATTGTGCGGTGAAACTCTTTAGACAATGTCTTATTGCACTGGAAATTTGAAGCTTCAGCTTTTTGTTGTCATATTAATTATACTGGAGAGACCATCAGGACGGTGGCATGGACAAGAATCATTTTTGAAATTTCAAGTGTTTATAAGAGTTTGAGTTATGATTTAACCTATTGAGGTTAATTTATGATGGTAACTTTGATAGGTGTAGTACTTCTTATCAGTAATTAACCTACGAGCCAAATGGTTTTCGAATAGCTCTGTTCTTAACAAGAGGTCCTATTGCGGGACATTAAATCAAAACATGATATGAAACGAGCTGAATGCTCAAGACAGCTTCGAGAGAATTCAAACACTGGTCAGTCAGATAACCATTTCTAGGAGGAAGCCCCACTAAGAAGAGCCTGGCCCTTGGTTTTCTGGGGAGCCAGCTGAGTCTCAGGCTGCAGACCAACAAGAGACCATGTCAGATGCAAATTCATAACATAGGCAGATCAAATTCATAAGGACTATAACCTTGATAATCTGGTTTCCTCATGTTGAATCATTATTACCTCTTTCTTGACAGGTTCTTTTTCTGATAAAATCAACTCAATGTGGCAAGGTGAAGACATGTAAGCTGCAAGACAAGAGAAACAGCAGAAATCCAAGAAAGAAAAAGATCACAGGTCTTCTTTAAGGGCATTGATTGAAACACGTGCATTTAATCCGTCCTTAGACAAGGGCATTAAACAAGCATCTGACTTAAAGTGAAGAATGCACTCACGATTAATCCGTCCATGAGCCCGATAAGTGCGGCGACGTTGCTTTTGGGCTTGGTTAACTTGGATATGGGATACGTAAAGTGCATCTACATCCAATCCTTTCACCTGAATAATATAGTTGCATATGACGAACTTTGGACCAAATATCATGGCGTTAGATTGAAATAAGACTAATGTTACAATTTGATTAAGATATAACCTCGGCGTTACTTTCAGCATTCTTGAGCAAGTCAAGGATAAATCTCGCAGATTTAACTGGCCAACGCCCTTGTCCATTCTGTAAAGGACATGGCTCATTCGACAGACCACGTTTCAACAGATCATATTTCAAGACCATCTCTCAGCCCACACGATTCAGGCCCATCAGCTAATGACTAAAGATCATTCTACAACACATACCATATCTGCATATTCCTCTATCTGTAACCGTAAAGATTGTACAGCTGTAGTATTAGAACAAGTGTATATATTCAATTCTCCTTCGATGTACAGAAGATGAGGAAATAAGAAAAATTATTCTTTACACATTTTTCTATCATTTACATGGTATCAAAGCTTTCTTAAGACCAACGTCTATGGCTGCTTCTCCTTCTTCTTCTTCTACTGCTACTGCTGATTCATCATCTGATCAGCTTCTTAACTTTCCTTCCCTTGCTAAGTCTCTGAATTTCACCATTACCAAGCTTACCCGATCAAACTACATTATTTGGAGAGCCCAGGTTCTTGCTGCAATTCGCGCCCTGGAGCTAGAGAAATTCATCTCTCCTTCCTCTGTTATTCCTGCCGCCTTTACCCATTCTGATGACAGCTCCTCTCAGCCTAATCCTGAATATCGCCTATGGCGTAGATCTGATCAGCTTCTCCTCTGTTAGCTATTATCAACTGTTGATGATGACATTATCAGCCTTATCACCCAATCACAATCCTCTGTTGAAGTTTGGCTTACCCTTGAGAAGCTCTTTGCTCAAACAAGTATGGTTAAAGTCCTGCAATTAAAACAGCAGTTATCCTCTATCAAAAAGGGATCTGACACTATTAGCACTTATATGCAGAAAATAAAAATTATTGGTGACTCACTTCTTTTAGCTGGACATCCAGTTTCTGATTCTAAACTAATCCTCAGTGCCCTTGCTGGCTTAGGACATGATTATGACCCTATTGTCTGCTTATTATCAAATACGATGGCATTTTCTTCATTTCAGGATATTCAAAGCTCTCTTCTCATGCATGAAACCCGTTTGGAATAAGAGAATGTTGTCTCTCAGCTGTCAACACCATCTGCAAATCTTATAAGTCACACTCCTTCATCTGCCTTTTCTGGTGGCAGACATTTTGGCCGTGGCAGAGGAGCAAGAGGAAGGGGAGGTAGAAATAGCTCTCGAATTTTCTGTCAATTGTGTCAAAAGCCAAACCATTCAGCTTTGCAGTGTCACAAAAGATTCAATCAGAACTGGGCCACTGGCAAGGTCCTCCACAGCTTCAGCATCCTTGGAGATCCTCTTCTTAACCTGTGCAGACATACAATGGATATCATACCTCTCCTCAAGCAAATTATGCACATTCTAGTTCTTCTAACAACTACATTGTTCCTAAACAGCAAGTTACATCATCAGACCCATCACCTGAATCTACTTGGTTTGTTGACAGTGGTGCAACTAATCATGTGACCCCTGACATTCAAAATCTAAGCTTCAGCTCTCCCTACACTGGAAATGATCATTTAACTGTGGGCAATGGTAATCTGCTACCTATTTCACATACTGGATCATCCTCTTTTCAATTTAATACTTCATCCAAACCATTACATCTTATAAACATTTTGCATGTGCCTTCCATAACCCGCAACCCTTTAAGCATCTCTAAACTTACTAAAGACAATGATATTGTTGTTGAATTTACTAATAATGGTTGTTTTCTTAAGGACAAGCTTTCAGGGACCACTCTTCTGCAGGGAACTCTCCAGGATGGGCTGTATCACCTCCAGACAACATCTAAATCCTCTCCTGTCAAGTCTGCTGCACCTCCCTCATCTGCCTTTTCTGCCTTCCCTAAAGCCTATGCTACCACTTTAGATGCCAATGTGCTCCATGCTACAATGGGTCATCCCTCTCCATCTATTCTCTCAAAGATTGCCAAATCTATGAATCTTCATGTTGATATGAATACTTTAAAATTTTGTGATGCTTGTAAACTTGGAAAGTTACATCAACTTCCCTTTCCAAATCACTCCATTAATGTTACTAAGCCTTTTGAAATTGTGTATTCAGACATATGGGGTCCCTCCCCGACTTTATCAACTGAAGGACATAGATATTACATTATCTTTATTGATGCTTATACTAAATTTACTTGGTTTTACCCCTTAAAACTCAAATCCGACGCCTTCCCCACCTTCCTAAAATTCAAATCACATGTGGAACTGCAATTTAATCACAAAATAAAGGCTTTTCATACAGATAATGGAGGTGAATACCAATCTTTTCTTCCTTACCTTGCAGCTCAAGGCATCATTCCTAGACTTTCCTGTCTATATACACACCAACAAAACGGTGTTTCTGAAAGGAAACATCACCACATTACAGAAATGGGTCTCACCCTTCTTTCCCATGCCTCTATGCCTCTCTCTTTCTGGTTAGAGGCCTTTCTAACAGCTACATATCTCATAAATCAATTACCCAGCCCAGTTACCAATCATAAATCACCATATGAGCTTCTGTATAATAAAAAGCCCACTTATACTCATTTAAAGCCCTTTGGCTGTAGTTGCTACCCTTACTTACGACCATACTCTTCTCATAAGTTCAATTTTCACACTTCTAAGTGTGTTTTTCTTGGCTACAGTCTTTTTCATCGTGGGTACAAATGTCTTAATGCTCATGGACAACTCTATATTTCTCGCCATGTTGTTTTCAATGAAACAGAATATGCCTATCCTCTTCTTTTTAAACATCAATCCACCTTATCTCCATCATCTCACAAAGCACATTCTAATCTCCCCCTTTCTCTTCTCAAACCTCCTTCCTCCTCTGTGCAGCCTACTGTCAGCAGTTCCCTGCCGAAGGATTGGTCTTCAAGGGCTTCTTTGGACTCACAACCATTACAGGTAAATTCTCCTCCTTTCTTTTCCAATTCACATTCACCTTCTGTTTCTCTTCCCCAACCATCTACTCCCCTTATTTCCTCTCCTCCTCCTCTTCCCAGAGCCCTTGTCCCTGCTGATCCTTCTATCCCTCTCACCAATACCCACCCAATGCAAACTCGCTCCAAGACTGGCATTTTCAAACCTAAACTCTACCACACTCCTCTATCACCCTCACCTATCACAGAACCACAGTCTGTTGTACTTGCCTTAAAAGATCTATTTGGAAAGCTGCTATGGATGATGAAATGCATGCTTTACATAAAAATCAGACCTGGACTCTTGTTCCTTATCATCCTAGCATGAATGTTTTGGGTACTAAATGGGTGTTTCGTGTGAAGTATCACTCAGATGGCTCCTTTGATAAAGCAAAGGCTCGTTTAGTGGCAAAAGGGTTCAATCAAAACCCTGGTGTGGATTTTACTGAGACTTTCAGTCCAGTTGTTAAATCCTCCGCCATTAAAGTCATCCTATCTCTAGCTGTCTCCTTTCAGTGGGACATTCAACAAATTGATATCAATAATGCATTTCTCAATGGGGTCCTACAAGATGAGGTTTACATCCATCAGCCACAAGGGTATGTCAATTCTTCCTTTCCTACTCATGTGTGTCATCTCTCTAAAGCCCTATATGGGCTCAAGCAGGCTCCTCGGGCCTGGTTCTATACTCTGAAACAGACTCTACAACGATGGGGATTTACTCCCTCCAAATGTGATGCATCTTTGTTCTATCTTCATCACAACCAGTGCAAGTTATACATTTTGATCTATGTTGATGACATACTCATTACTGGAAACAATAACGAGGACATACAAAATCTTATTCATCATTTACACAAACAATTTGCTCTCAAGTCTCTTGGTTCTCTACACTATTTTCTGGGTTTCGAAGTTTGTCGCACATCTTCAGGTCTGTATCTATCTCAACGTAAGTACATCTATGATCTTCTACAAAGGGCTAATATGCTTACCTGTAAGCCATGCTCCACTCCTGTCTCTTCTGCCCAGAAGCTCTCTGCCTTTGATGGTGCTCCGATTGAGAATCCTTCAGATTACCGCAGCTTAGTTGGTGGTCTTCAGTACTTATGTCACAGCCGTCCTGATATCTGCTTCATCGTCAATAAATTAAGTCAATTTTTAACCAACCCCCTTCAACCGCACTGGGTTGCCTTAAAAAGGGTTCTTCGATACTTACGTGGTACTGCTGACAACCAGCTTCTTTTTCGTTCTTCTTCCTTTCCTTTGCAGATCCATGCTTTTTCAGACTCTGACTGGGCTGGATCTGTTGATGATCGAAAGTCCACCTCCGGCGGCTGTGTTTTTCTGGGTGGAAATCTCATCCATTGGAGCTCGAAAAAGCAATCAGTGGTAGCTCGCTCCAGTACTGAGGCGGCATATCGGGCTCTCTCCACGCTATCGATTGAAATTATCTGGATTTTATCCTTTCTCTCCGAATTAGGGTTCTCGCCCTCTCATCGTCCTGTCCTCTGGTGCGACAACAATGGTGCTCGCGCCTTGTCTCAGAATGATGTCTTCCACGCCCGCACGAAGCACATTGAAATCGATGTGCATTTCCTCCGTGATCCGGTCGTAGCTGGAACCCTAGAAATAAACTATGTTAGCTCCGAAGACCAACTTGCTGATCTCTTTACCAAACCTGTGACTATCGAACGCCACTTCCTGTTGTGTGACAAACTAAATCTTCGTGGCCCACGAAGCTTACGTTTGAGGGGGGCTGTAAAGGACATGGCTCATTCCACAGACGACGTTTCAACAGATCATATTTCAAGACCATCTCTCAGCCCACACGATTCAGGCCCATCAGCTAATGACTAAAGATCATTCTACAACACATACCATATCTGCATATTCCTCTATCTGTAACCGTAAAGATTGTACAGCTGTAGTATTAGAACAAGTGTATATATTCAATTCTCCTTCGATGTACAGAAGATGAGGAAATAAGAAAAATTATTCTTTACACATTTTTCTATCGTTTACACATTCGAATGGCGAATCTTGGCCTGTGCAGTTCGGCCAACACCACCACAGAAGTGCCTGAAAGGAATAGCTTGTTTGTGTACCAAAACATCTTCCAAATACCTTTTAGCCTTGGCCAAAGGCAACTTGCGGATTGCAAAAGCAGTTTCCCTTGTGTTCTGAGTTTCAGTGAATATAACCCAACATCAAAATAAGAGAACCAAATTCCATTAAGAGACATGACATAGATTCAGAGAAATAAGTCCCAACTGTCTTGAAGAAAGGAAAATGAATAAAAAGATGTACAAGAAATTCAACAACTCCTGAAGGTTGCCAATATGGTCATTATTTAATGAATTGACCACAAATAAAAAAATGCTGGAGATGCTCAATTCATGAAAAGGCAATTTTCCTGAAGATTATAAGAAACAACAAAGAACATGTCTGTTCCCTTGTCTATAATTTCCATAAGTCTATCAAATAGAACATCAGAATGTAACCAATAGGGGATTTTTACCAAGTACATTTACTGACATAATTGAACATTATAGCCAAAATTTACATGAAAAATACCATGTCCAACATGAATTCCGATATTAATAATAGCCTCTCATACTAAAGTTAGACTGTTTGACTACTGTAGGGCACATGCCTGTAGAAAAACTATGCCGAAAGTGTAACGCCCCAAATTAGGGGTTAGATAAGTAAAGGAAGTTAGTACGAATTACGTTTGTTATTGCTTATTGATTCTT
>JAOSBL010000006.1:29864080-29876766 GCA_027568915.1 Erythroxylum roraimae
TACCCACGAGCTTTCGAGCTCACCCCCTCTCTTTCCCCATCTCCAGGTATTGAGCAAGAAACAAAGTGAAAGAAAGTTAAGACATTACTCCGGATTTGCATGTTTTGTTTTGTTTTGGATAAGTCGATGTAAAACAAGGCTTCAAATGTATTTTGAGAATTATTGGGTTTTGCATGTTTTGTATATTGGATTTTGATATTTATATTCTATTGTGGCTTGGAAATGCCATTGAAGTTTGTAAACTCTTATTTATGATGTTAATGAAATATGGAATTGTGTATGGTTTTGGAATGTAAATTTGTATATAGATGACTATGATGAATGTTGAGCATGAATGGTTGGTATATATGTATATATATATACACATCAGTGAGATATCACGGAAAAGACACATAGGAATTTTGAATGATGTTGCATGAGAGGAAGTGAATTTGGGACAAATTTCAAGTTTTTCATAAGGGAAAAATTGTGTTCTGAATTTAAAGGAAAAACTGTATTGATTTAGGTAGAATTAGCCAAAATTATCTTCTTGGAAGTTGTAGATGATCTTTTTATCTTTCCAACGATATAAAGTTTGTAATTTTTGGATATCGGAGTGAAAAGATATGATCGTGGCAAGATGTGATGCTGCATGGAATGTATGCACAAGACAACTATGGTATATTGATGAGAATGTGTGGTTTTGATGAATCAAATGAGATGAGATTTGAGAGTTTTATGAGATTAATTTGGTGTTTGAGTTGTTATGAAGTGATTAGGCACTAGAAGAGTTGAATTTGGGAAGATTATGAGTATATATGATGTTAGATTGGATGTAGGAAGCATTGGAGGGGCTTTGGGGGGGTTTGGGGAACCCCTATGTCAGTTAGACGGACTTTAGGTCCTTTAAACGGACCTTTACGGGTCAAAAAGGACCCCTAGCATCGTCCATGTCCGTTAAACGGACCTTCTCGGGTGAAAAAGTGATCCTAAGCCAATCTATGTCCGTTAAACAGACATTCACGGGACAACTTCAGTAAATTGTGATTTTTGATACTTTTAGAAGCCGAATATCACTTTTTAGTCTTAAAAAAAGTTTTAGATATCGAAGTCTTCTTTCTAATGGTCCAAAAATGAAATCAATCCGATATTTGTGGTGAAAGTTTTGACAATTGCGCCAAGACATGTTACTGCATGATTGAGGACTTAAACATGTTGGATTCTTTTGGTCATAACTTCCTCATCAGATCTCCAAATGAGGTAATTCTTGAAGCAATGGATTCCTTACACCTTTGCCTATCTCTCCATGAAAATTGGTATCTTTTGGAGTTGTTTTGAAAAAGTTTGATGGAAAGAAAATGTGGGATCGGTTAGGAGAGCATGATTAGGGTATGAACACCCTTTAGCTTTTTGAGCATATCTTGATCTATAGAGCTTCGATTAAGATGATTTTTGTTTCAAAATAAACAAGAGACATAGAGCTACAATTTCTTTGAAGAAGTCAATTGAAATTCTGGTTTGACGATTTCCAAATTCTGTTCACAAATTAGGAGAAATGAGTTTGAGCACGGTGACTGATTTGTGTGGGCACACCATGGAGCAAATTATGAGGAAATTTTTGGGATGTTATGGGAATGAAGATAAATCTATGATGGTTAAAGAGATTATAAGGAACCACGCTCAAGTCTTATGATGTTTTCGCAAGAGTTGGACTTCGGAAACAAGCGGAGTCCAACATGTGTGGTATCAAAGCAAGAGGTTGGGCTCCAGAATTCGGACCCAACAGAGGTGGTATCAGAGCAAGGGTTGGGTTCCGAAAATGGGATCGAACATAAGCAACCATGTGAAATCTTTGGTCTATCAGATCATGATTGGATATTTGAACTTATGAATGAAAATTGTACAAGGATTTGTGAGAACTTAAAAATGAATAAGATATCTTTTTAAGCTTATGTATTAAATTGACGAGTTTAAGAGGCTCAAAGCTAATAAATCATTTGACTATAGAGGAACAAATTGCAATTTTCTTAATAACTATAAGGCATAGTGAGACAACCAGGGTTGATGAAGAGCGCTTTAAACATTCAACATAGACAATTTCAAAGTATTTTAATAAAGTACTATATGCATTTAATCATATTACAAAATGTCATTACTTCGTCATCCTTTGCCAATATGCCTTCTAAAATTTAGCATAATTCAAAATATTTTCCATATTTCATATCTATTCATATATTTAGTTATTATTTTTATTATATCCTTATATTCAATTAACTATTTTAATAATACAAAATTTTTAGGGTTTCATTGGAGCAATAGATGGTACACATATTGATGCATGTGCTCCAACCAATTAACAAATACCATATAGACGTAAAAGAACTTATCCAACCTTAAATATTACATGTTGTTGCTCAATTGACATGCATTTCACATGTGTAATGCTTAGATGGGAAGGTGTTGCAAATGACTTTTAAGTTCTTTTAGAAACAGTAACAAGTCTAACACATCAGTTTCTTATGCCTTCACTAGATATTATATTATTTTAAATAAATAAAGTAATTACAATTAATTTTTGATAGCTTTATGCTAATATCATGTTCTTTATATATTAAGTAAGTTTTACTTAGTTGATTCGTGCTTCACTAATATGCTTGGACTTTGTTTTACCATATCAAGGTGAGAGATGTCATTTACAAAATTATATAGGTAGAGGAATAACTCAAGGTCTACAAGAATTGTTTAACTATAGGCATTCTTCGTTAAGAAATGTTATATAAAGATTTTTTGACATTATAAAATTAGGATTTCCTATACTTTTAAACATTCCGAGTTATGATATGAAGAATCAAAAAACATTATTTTTACTTATTATATACATTTTCATATTTATAATTAAGTAAAGTATAGCTCAATTACAATAAAATAAAGAATCTAATAATGAATTAACTTTAAAAGACAAAATTAGCCATAATCTATAAGGTTTTTCTTTCAACTTTTCCTGAACTCCAGCTCTTGAAATTAATCTAGCATACACATCTAGTGGATCTCTTGATTGGCTAGTCAAGTCCACATCATTCTTCCATTGCTCAAAAGGATTTGTCTTCGACTCTTCAAATTTGGTTAGGAAGATGCTTTCACTAGATCCATAAGAGAAAACATAAGAAATTGCTACTTTACTAGCTCTTTTTATTCTAGTATAATATGCCTATTTAACCCATTGTGATCCTTTATCTTGTGGTTAGCTTTCCAAAATAAGCTACAAACAAGAGACCTCCTTCTTTATACCTTTGTCCCAAATTACTGTTTCCTTTGCTCCTTGGACAATGAATCTATTAGACACCTTTTCTTTGAATGCCCCTTTTCCAAATCAGTCTGGCTCCACTGCCTTAATCATTTTCAGCTACACATACCCTACCTTTTAAACCTTCACTCACTTCAAACTTGGTTCAACCAAACCCCGAGGCCTAGTAATTTTGACCTTCACACCTTCCTTATCTTGCTAACTGTGGTTGTTTATAATCTTTGGTCTGAGAGAAACCTAAGAACCTTCCAAGACAAAGCCATGGACGTGGGGAGTCTCAATGCTAAAGTGATCTTCCAAGTATTGGAGCAGCTTTGCTCAAACACTGCTCGTAGGTAAATTGTGTGTTTTTTGGTTTATTTTATCTAATTGTTTCAAGTATAGAATGGAGTGGCTTCCCACGCGATTGCCTTTTCAGTCAGTCACCTGCTGTTGCCAGACAAGCAAGGATGTTATTCCCCTCCTTGGGCTGCCAGCTCTGGGCTGTAGGAGCGTGCTTCATTCGCATGCAGGTTTACTTGAGTGAGAGTTCCAAGGCTGACGGGCGTCTCTTATCTCCCTTGGATTTTACCAAGGCACATTTTTAAGTTGTAATCATTTTCTGCTTTTGATGCTTACTACTTTTGGCTCGGTTGCATAGGACTGAGTTTAGACTTAGCAGAAACAATATGCCTCCCCTATGTGCCTGGGTTCTGGTCTTCGATGTTGAGTTTGTTTTGGTTAGGATGTTATTCATTGTGTTTCCCCCTTATTAGTAGGCCTCTTCGCTTGTTTTGGCTAACTAGGCTTCCTGGCATAGTCACTTTTGTTTATTAGTAGGACAGGCCACTTTGGCAGTGGTAGTCCTGGTTCAGGGTGACCCTGTGTTTTGTACATAACTCCTGTTTTTTTTAATTAAATCACTGAATTATAAAAAAAAAATAGATAAGAAGGATGCAAGAACAAAGTGATGAGCTATTTAACGACTATGTTGAAAATTGAGAGTAAATTATGGAAAGAACAAATAAAGATGCAAGTTCTTAAATGAAGTATAATATCACTTTAGCATAACTTCGAAGTATGTATCGAAAGCGGGATGAAATTACTAGAAAAATATGAAATGTTTATATTAGTTCTAATTGATTTATATTTCTTTGTGTAAGTGATACTATTATTATGTTTTAAACATTATAGTATGATGAATATCTTTTATATATTAGAATCACTTAATATAAAATTTTTTATTTTATAAACTTTTATTATATAAAATTAATGTGTAAATTTCTATAATTATACTAAATATTTTCACATTGTTTTATTTCTAATCATAATGAGAATTAATTAATTTAAAAATACAATTAGATATATTTCAAATAAATAAATTAAAAATTAAGAATAAAGTTTAATAAATTAAAAAAATTAATATTAATATTAATATCTAATAGTATAATTAAAAATAGGATGAAGAAATTAAAAAAAAATTAATTTTCATTTTTTATTACAAATATTAACTAAACAAGTTTTAGTTTTTTATTATAAACATCAACTAAACTAGTTTTTATAACAAAAAAATAGAAATAAAAAACATGAAAAAGCCAAAAACTATAACAAAAAATAGAAATAAAACAAACACTAAAAGCCCAACATTTGTTTTGAATCCTTAAAATAGTTTCTCAAATATTTTTAAGTGTTAAAGCACAATCGAATAAAATAACTTTTAGTTTTTTAAATAAAAATATAGACTTTTGGGTTACTAACACCAATGTAGTTATATTTTTAATATTTTTTACATATTAGATAAAATTTAAAGATAAATTAATTTTTATAAAATAAATAAATAAATAATTTATTTTAATCTCTTATATAATATTTATTATTAAATTATTAATAAAATTTTATTAAAATAAGTAATTTATCAATTAAATTTTATTTAAAATTTAGTATTTATTTGTTATATATATTTTAAATTATTAAAGTAAAATTTATCTGAAATTTATATATTTTGAAGATAATTTAAAATTAAATTATATTTATTAAGTAATTAACAAATTAAATTAAAATTTATTAATAATTAACATAAGATAATTAAATAATATAGTATGAAGAAAAAATAGAAACAGAAAAGGTCACTTTTTATTATTTATACCAAAACTAAAACAAATAGATTTTTTATCAAATCTAAAAATAAAAATAAAAATAAAAATAAAAACCAAAAACTAAAGTTGAAACAAATATCACAAATTTACCATTCCATTGACTATAGGATTTCTTTTTTCTTATTTTCAGTTCCTCAGAATTCGAAATTCGCGGGAAGAATGTACCACTTGTGAAACGAGTGCGTTCTATAAGCGCGTTGTGTAATGCAAATTCACAAAAGAAGCTATTTCACGGACTCCAAAGCCCTAACGCTAATCCAACGTCGAACAAGTTCTGCAAGGTTTGCAATCTGAATCAAGGATCAAGGACGATGCCAAAAGTATTTTCCGAATTACAATAAGAGCTGATGTGTCTAAGGTATGGTAAAGTCTCCGAATCATTTGAAGATTTGGTTTTTGGATTTTTGTTTCTTAAAATTGCTCGATTCAAGTATCCTGTTCTCTTAAAAAGTGCGGATAAGATGTTACCTTGGTTCTTCTGTGCCTCCGTCGGATGCAAAATGTTTTATTTTGCATATTACGTGCCTCTATGTTACATGCAGAGGTCCTTTATCTATATCTGCTTGTCAAATTCCCATTCTACTGCTACGTGTAGTAGCTGCTACTGCTGTATCCAGCTGTTTAGTTGAAGAGTTTTTCTTCAGCCTCTAATAGATTTAATGTGAAGTATGAATATAGTTCACCTAACAGAACTGCAAAAGATGCAGCAATTATTGTGATTTGGCATTTAGCTGTTGCTCACTGCTCAACTGGTAGATTTTTAACTATAACAAACTAAATTTTGATTGTCTATAATATTGTAGTTAGTCTGGCATTTTGGTGTATCTGTGATCTCAATTCTGATTAGTTTCCTCAACTTGTGCTTTGTGAAACCACCATATGGTACAATTTTATTTATACATTCCCCTAACTTCACTCTTTCATTTGTTTTCTACACAGCAGGGAGGATAAAAGCAAATGCTTTCTGGTGCCTGTTCTGAAGAAGAAAGACGTTGGTGCTTGTGATGTTTGTAAGAGAAATTGCATATGCTTCTGCGAATTGTTATCATCTTCTGTTTAGCTTAGATGGTTTCTATTTGTAATCATTACAATTTTGCATGTCAGAGTTGTTTATTCTCCTTCAATGCTCCTGCAATTTACGGACTGGGATACGTTTAAATAATGCACAAGTATGATGATTTCGTTAAAATCAAATACAAGATTCCGTGCATATGTGGAAAACCTTTCAAACACTTTTCTTTACTTGAGCATATGACAATGGAAATCCAATGCTTAAATGTATCACAATGATATCCACTGCATGAAAGAATCTCTGAATGTCATCTGTGAGAAGTTGGTGTCGATTTTTCGCAGACATTACTAAGCAACATTGTACTATGACTATCTACTTTAAACCTACGAAGCTATACAAGTTCACTACCTCAAATTTTGATGTATTTAGGATTGCTTCTTGTGGCAACTTCACATTTTCAATTCTGCAAACCTGAGGTCTCAGATGGCCTCGAGCTGAGCATAAAACAGATATAGGCTGATCTTTGGATTTTGCCTGCCGTCCTATTGAAAGACTTCATGTGTTTAGGCTATTATTAACTGTTACTAGAGATTTGTCTTAGCGCTACAATATTTACATGATATTTTCCAGATCTCAACTCTTCATTTGCATGCTTTTCGATTCTGTGGCATGACATAGAAGTGCTGGTCATTACGTCTGGAACTTCGCATCTAAGTTGCCCATTTCTCACAATATCATTTTAACAATCAAGGTGCTAGATTGTTGTTGTTCTCAGATCAGGGGATTGACCGTTGCTTTTTTTTTTTTATATCAAAACCGTGTGGAGTTTGATGTACCTGTGATCCTAAAATTCCAGAGCTTCCCTTTAGAAGAAACCAAATTGTCATCACCAAGGAACTCCCATGAAAACCACTTCTCAATTGTTCGATGTGTATCATGTACCACAACATCTACTGTTTTTCCCATTCTTGCTATCATGCTAGCTGTGTAGATAGAAGCCATCCGGCCTGGTGCCTCCAGTGAGTGTCCGCTTGGTCCATCCACAACTATTACATCCCACTTAAGCTGATAAACTTCTGGTGGTAAATTTTTCAGTGCAAGTTTGCATGTTGAATTTTGTAGTATTCCTGACCTAGTTGCACAGGCTGTGCTTTTCCTTGCATTCTTAAGCAGCTTGTAAGCCTCTTTTGAAGGTATCCGGTGTTCAACCTTGTAGATTCGGGTATTGTTGAATTGCTCTTTGATTGAACTTATCTTCTCAGGATCATCCTCTAGAAAGATGGTGATTCCGCCTGAGTTGATGGAGGAGAGCTTCATGTACTGTGGCTCCAGCCCAAAGATGAGGAGGTTGCACGGGGCTTTTTTTTTTATGAGATTGGATAGAAGTTTAAATTCCATTTCTGTTAGATTGGCAGAAGTATTATGTTGAGTTCGTAGGTTGCTAAGCCTATGTGATGGCACATTGTCACAAGCTGGAGAAGGAGGGGAACATTTTTGTTGTGAAGTATGCAAAGCAGGCAATGGAGAGGAAGAGGTTGAAGTGGTGATTGCAAGCCTAAGAAGTCTAAGGATTGAGATGGTTGATAAAATTAAAACAAGCAAAAGAATATATCTTCTTCCAGGAACGTTCATACCTTGAGTTGCTCTGAAATATTTACGGCCAGTTAGCAGATAGACTCCTGCTTCAGGTGAACTTGGGGATGGAAACGTATCTAGAGGAGCTACAGCAAAGCGGTGATGAGGTACTTCTGGGGGCATTTTTCTCTCTTGCCCTGTCTTTCAGCACCACTCTGCTAAAAACACATACACTCTGGAGGTACAGGTGGGGTTTCATGTGACTCTTTATTGTTATGATTTCTTCCTACCGTGTTCTCTTGAGTGAGGAAGAAGGAAACGAAAGTACCCTTTGCTTTTGTTTCAAGTTTTATGTTCAATTGAGCTGTCAGCTTGGCACCTAATTGCTATGCTGACAATGTTCTAATTCACAAATCAAAGCTGCACATATGTTTTCACTTGGTAGTTTGTTTTCCATCATTTCGTTTTGGGATAGTTACGTGTGTGTATATGTCCTTTTCGAGGACCGTTTGGTGGGCATGAGTGAATTTGAAGAAGGGTATTCGCCATTGGTGGTTGCAGGGCCTCTTTCACTGGATTTAGATTACATGGAACACGCCTACCACGTATTTGATTTACATCATTGTCGAGAGTGCTGTGATGGCCTATTGAAACTCAAATTTCGCTAATTCGAGTACTTTAGTTCGTAACTTGCTAACAGCTCAAAGTGAAATACTGTTATGCTTCTGTAGGAATAATTTGAAGCAAGTTTTCTAGGAGCTTTTCAACTTTAAAGGTTGAAGGTTCGAATTGGATTGTGATGAGATAGATTAGAATTTATTCAATATGTATTTAAAAATAGTGACAACAGGTTTTATTTAAAAACAATGAACTTAACACGTCTTATTGACCAGTAGGCCTTGAAGCGATTGGCAAGGTCTGCAGGGTGTTTCTACTCTAAAATTGAGCGTGAGTTATTGCTATAATCACGCAGCTCTCTAGAAGTGGTTTACTGGTCTAGTTTCAGATGTACGTGCTTTTTAATTAAGGGACTTTAAGTGATAGCGGACTTGTTAGGCATCTTTAGTATAGTTTATCAAGTTTAATCACCTATATTATAATCAGAATCCTATGCTTAGATATTGAATTAATGTTTTAAAATTTGGACAGGAAGATAAATGTATAAGATAAGAGGTTTAAGGTTTAAAAAGTTTAATTGTACGTCATAAAATTGAGTAAATAGTAAATAAAATTAAAGAATTTAAAATATGATTGAAAGAGATTGTTCTTTCTTATCGATGAATTTGAAGTTTAATTGAAAAAAATATATTGTTAAATCAAAATTAATTGATTTATTTTAGTTTATAAGAACTTATTTATTTATAAAATTGACTTATTACTTAATAAATTGATCGATCAAGAGTTATTAAAGTAAAAGGTTAATTATAAAAAAACCTCAAACTTTACTTAATTTTGTAATTATAGCCCGAACTTTAAAAAGTAGCAATTAAGTACTCGAACTTTCAATTTTTTCAATTCTAATCCGACGTTAGTATTTTCGTTAGTGTTGTTGACGTTACTTGCCACATCAGAAAGAAATCCTAAACACTTATACGCGTCAGACTTAATTAAATTTAACTAAACTACGTCGTTTTAAAATTGAAATCCTTAAATCATACTATTTCATATTGGTGTGAGACAACAATGACACTGTCATACTTGTGTAAGATGACAATGATACAGTTTTTAACAATTCGAATGAAATCCTAATTTGCCATCCTAGGCTCTCTTTTTTTATATGCGAGTATGAACTGCTTTAAGGTTTTCAATTTCGGCGATTTCAACAACAAGTTTGATTTAGGGATTTTAATCCAAAACGACGTAATTTAGTTAAACTTAATTATTAAGTTTAACGTGTTTAACGTTTTTGTCTTATGTGGCAAGTCACGTTAGCAACGTTAACGAAAATACTAACGTCGAGTTAGAATTGAAAAAAATTGAAAGTTTGAGTGTCTAATTGTCACTTTATTACGTTCGGGCTATAATTGCAAAATTAAGTAAAGTTGAGATTTTTTGTAATTAACCCAAAAATAAATTAAACCAAAAAGTTAAAAATCGAATCAAAAAGTTAGACAGTTCAAAGTTTTTATAATTGAACTGATTGAACCGTTTAATCATAGTCTTGAACATGTCAAACAACAATTTGACCATTACACCTATGTTTTACATTTCAAGGGAGATTTACTAAATTACTTGGGTTCTAATAGAATTCAATAGAATCCAACTTTATGAGATTCGTACCGTATCGGTTGGTACCAGCTGAAAAATGGTACGAAATTTAGAGTATTTAAAATACCGATGAGTACTGTAAATTTTTAAAAATTTTGGGACTTATTTGCAAAAAAAAAACAACACCCCCCTCCCATTGTCGACATCTTCTATCTTCCCCCCTCCCATTTTACTCACACTCTCTCTCCCCCCACCCTTACCAAGTTGGATGCAACACCACCTCTTTAAATCTCATCTCTTTGAGGATTTGTCACTTGGTGCAGTGGGCGGTGACTCCATCATGATGGAAACTTCCCTCAAGTCCATCTTTCTGCCAACTGTTGAGGTTGGTGAAGATCTAGAAGAAGAAAAGATAGGAAAACATAGCTGCGGTAAGCAGGAGGTAGCAGTAACAAGGGATTGTATTGGGACAATTTCCCGTGGTCATTATTCAACAGTGAATAAATTATGCTAAGTGTTACAAAGGTTTTCCTTTAAGCATGAACTTGTCCCACAAGATGCCCCAACCCTTTTGCACTATAATCTCACTTAGCTATGTCAAAGCAAGATTCAGCCTTGTCTCATGATCATCGACCAACTTATTTGTTCTCGAACGCCTCACGACCATTATAGTATTTCGCTTTCACAGCCTTGCAAGAAAACCATGAAAGAACTAAATAATCATGGCATCAATAAGAACACGAGAAAGAGATACAACTTAAAAGCCAACCTTCATTACCTCCCTCAAAGTATACAAAGGAATACTCTCTCAATCTCTAAATGTCTCCCACACTCGTCATCCCTTCTTGTTGTTGAGAAGAGCAAGGCTTAAATGAACTATTTATAGGCACCTCTAGATGACTAAGTTAAAATCCTACTAGAACTCTACTAGCTAAGATCATAATCTTATCTTATCTTATCTTATCTTATCCTTATCAGATTATATCATAATAACCAACAAATGACATCCTCATCCAATTAGGACTCTATCTAATAGGATTAAGCTACATCACAATAACAAGATAAAAGATTACACTTAGGAATGATCTATCCATATCCACAAAGATCTCCTCTATCTTTAGATGATCCTTCTACATGATCTTTATCTCTTAAAGCTGATGTTCATCCAGTATGATCTTATCCTCCACATCACCCAAGATCTCCTCATCTCTATCCATTGATGATGAGTCATTCAAGCCAATAACACACTGGTTCGTCCAATGCTTACCCATGCCAAGTCTAGTAGCCATGTTCCGTCCACTTGAGCACACATTAAGTCCTTAGTCCTTCAAGAACCTAACCTTAGCTAAGTCAACTCGTACAAGATTTGAAACGCTCCCAAAACTCGAACCATGCTTGATCTACTTGCTAAGTCACCTTGGAACTCTTGCATGTTCCCGTCGTGCACGTGATCCAGGTAACCTTCTACTCGATGTCTATCTCAAGCCTTTAATTGGTCCCACATCCGAATCTTGCATCTTATCGAAGATTTCAACCAATGTGCACCAATGCATACTAACGCTTGGCATTGTCCCTTTTCCTCTTTGCAAGTCTTTGCCTTGTTTCGTTGTTCTGCGTGTCGAACACTGGTCAAGACTCACCAATACCTGCACGATTTCGTTATCTCAGACTTAAGGGTCTAACACTAAGCCACATGATTATCTCCCAATAGGGTTTTGAAACTTAGTTGTTGTTTCGTTTTTTGTGCCTTAAAAAAATTTCTAAACCTTTTTTTGTTTTTCCTTGAAAAAATCCCAATATAAATTTTGTACATAAGAAAGCATGCTCAAATGATGCATGAAAATTTGATAACTTTTTTTTATTAGTTGAACTCACAATTTAATATTAAATAAATCAAATTTTATTGGGTAATATTGAATGTTAAACTTATTAACCCAAAAGTAAAGGATTATCATAGAACATGTCAACATAAAGCGATCAAATATGATTGATGTTACCAATTAATTAGATTACTAAATTTTATACACAAAAGTTAAGGTAATTTGTTTTCGTTTTCTTTACTTTTGAAATTATATTGACTAAACATATATAAATTAACCAACTTATTTACTCCCGTAAATTAAGTCACAAAATTAAATAATTTAAATAATTAGCGTTATATCTTAAATCCAATTCCACCTATTGAGTATGTGGCAAACTTTTATCTAATAATGAAGCTCAAATCGTTAAACTCCAATACAATGATTTGAATTTCGTACTGTACCGGCCAGTACGTTTCGTTCCGGCCGAAAATCGGTACCGGTACGGGTATAGTCGGTACCGGCAAAAAATACCGATCGGTACCGGCTAATTTTGTCGATACCGGCCGGTATTCAAAATACGGGTCAAATACCGGTCGATATCAAAAATTTTAAAAAATTGAGGAATTTTTTTGCAAAATTTTCAAAAATTTTCAAAATTTCCCTCCCTCCCC
>JAOSBL010000006.1:29904815-29917756 GCA_027568915.1 Erythroxylum roraimae
CATGTTTTGCGCGAGGGCAACCAGTGTGCCGACAGGTTGGCGGTGTGTGCCAGTGTCTTACACCCGGGCCTGCACATTCTCCGGTTTCCTCCTGTGCTCGTCCGCAAGCTTCTTCATCATGATGCGCACCGGATTTTGTACCCCCGTCACATGTGTTAGCTTTGTTTGTTAGTTTTCCTTTGTAATCAAAAAAAAAAAAAAGATTTAGGATCCGTGTGCTAGAATACTAAATCAAGTGTTTTGAAAGAGGACGCAGGGGATGAAATGAAAGAAAAGGCTGACAAGTAATAACATAAAGAAAAAAATGGCAAATTGTAAAATGTCAAACTTTAAAAATCAAATAGAGGTAAAAAGTCAGAGAAAATTTCACCTCCACGTTAATTCTCTAATATTATCTCTAGTATCGTTTTTCTTGCAATTATTTTTATATCATTTTATACAATATTGTATCATTTTGTATCTCAACAATTTAAAATTAAAATAATGTTATATTTTTATTGTTAAAAATAAATCAATTTATCAATTAATCGATCCATTTACGATTTTCATAAACTAATCAACTCGGATAAACTTAACTAAATAATTAAATTTATTTAACAATCTCTTTTTTCTTTAATCATATTCTAACAAATTAAATTTCTGTAACAATCATAAGGAAATAAAGAAGCAGAAAAGAGAACAACGTGAAACTAAAGAGTTTATATTTCAGAAATTGTTGAATGAGGTCAAACATGTCGCAGGTATCAAAAAGGAACAAAAAAGAACTGAATATCCAGGATTTCAATGAATATGATTTCCATCTTGTGTGTTGTGCCCTCAACATTTTCGACAAATCCTGCAATCACACATTGAAAGCAGGTAATTAAGTTTAACTTGTTCCACAAAGAGTCTCAGTAGTTATTGCATTCTCATACCAACTTGACGGAAAGAGTAATGGAAGCGGGATTAAATCATCTGCACATAATTAACCAAAAAATAATACCAACTTCAACAGAGTCATTCCACCACACTCATTCACTTGAACTTGTTAAATTAAACCTCCATTTTATGGTTTTAACTGAAGATCACCAGACACATGGTAAGCAAGGATCGGATAACTAAATATTAGATCACAAAAGAAATACCTAAGTAGAACCAACGATGATGTTGTTGATGGGGATGAAGATGAGCTTAACGAAGAACCCTACGAATCCCATCACCACAAAACCGATCGCAGTACGGAATGCCACTTTCGTGAACTCTATCATGGAAAAAAGAAGAAGAAAGAAATCTATGAATCGAAAGAAAAAAAAAAAAGACAAGGCGGTTATAAATTATAAACAAATAAACCATCAACCACCTTTGCGATCGGGCTTGTGGCATCGCTTAACGAGGCGGACGCTGTCCTTGGCGAAATCTCTGAGGGGATCGATGACGGAGTCTACGGCGTCCATTTCGATTTCGATTTAGATCTGTTCGTAATGTAACCGCGTCGGCGTGTTGAATACAGAGCAATAGGACGGAGGGTTGAAGTTAGAACAAATCTGATCCAAGACACCAGAGCAGCTGACTATATGACCAAGGTTTGTGACTCAGTGCAACCAATAGAACAATGCCGCGTGGTTACACTGAACATCCACGTCACCAGTACTTTGTCCACTTAAGAAATCGATTTAACGTGTCAAAGATATTACATAAATAACATTTTGGTCGTTTCTACGGTAAAAGTTTTAACGGTTTAATTTTTCAGTTCAGATTATTTTAATAATTTTTATTGATAAAAAATTAAAAATAATTAATTTATTAATTAATATTTTAATTTTTATATTTAATAAATTATAAATATAAAACTTTTAATTGTATATATTTTCATTTTAGGTTTCGCATATATTTGACTTACAAACTCTTATTATAATACTTATAGAATTATGAAACTTTATTATTTTTACTATATGATGTTTTGATGTACTTATTCTATTTGATACGATGTAAATTATAACATTTTTAAATACTTTGCATTATTTTAGTTTTATATTTGTAAGATAATTAAATGATTTTTTGTATTAATTGTGGTTATTGTTTATATGTGAAATATGTAACAAATAATATTAATAGAAATAAAGAAATAGTTGTTACTTTAAATTTATAGTCTTATAATTTTTGGAGATATAATTAATGTAAAATTGAAAATTATGCAGTACAATATATTAAAAGATTATTTTGTAATTTTAAAAAATTAAAGGATTATTTTGTAATCTTAAAAAATTATCTGAAATAGTACTCGGTATTAATCGATACTAATATCCTACCGTACTAAAAATATATTCGATACCGGTATTAGTACCAATATAGTATTCATAATATTGGGTTATATTCTGGTTGTGAAACGAAAATTATAAATAAAACAAACATAATTATAAGTGTAACTGTGAATTGTTATTGCAATTAAAAATGTAAAGGTAATTGACTAAAACTGGAAGATTGCATATGTCCATAGTTCACATTTCGGAATTCAATCCTTCCAATAACATCATTCAAACATCAATGTATCGACATTAATGAGCTCAGGATAGATGTTATGATGGAAAATATATTTCCTCTGTATAAAAGATAGCAACTCCTATCATCTATAAATTTTCTGGGCATTCTACAACTTCGAAGGAAGCTGTGAAGCCACCTGTGTATGGGAAAGAAAATAAACTAAATCCAGTTTTCAGGATTCTTCAAAGATAACTTCGGTTCCTATGATGATTTCCTATACTGTGGACTAACCATCTAATCCAAACCTCACTTTCTCTACTTTCTATACCGCCTCCGTTTATACACCAAAATCACCTTATTCTTTGTAACTTCTGCTTTATCACTTCTTGCAAAAACTTCAACATGGTTTTCCTCGGAGATGTTTTCACATTTTACCAATTCTTCATCCTCCAACTTTTTGCAATCCCCATAATGAGATTCTTTCTCAGCTTTGTCAGTAGTCTTTATCGTTTCTTCCACCTCAACTTCTGTTAGTACCTGAAGTAGTTCCATAGGTGTAGATGCTGGATCAAGCTCCCAACAACCCTGTGGAGCATTGTGGCCCTCCTGACCTGTTAGCAAGTATGAGGGGACCATGTGAGAAAACCGAAACATCTCTTCTTTTGGAATTGTTCTGATTCTAGTGGGGTCAGAATGCTTGCGAAACACTGCCTTGTAACCCACAACTTTAATGAGCGGAACAACAGTTACTCCCCTTTCCTCAATGTAGTCTTCGAGCACTTCCACCATGCTATACTTGTGTATAACTTCTTCTGGGGTAAGCTCATTCCATTTGGGGGACCAATTCATATAAAGAGCCCAAACATCTCCCTTCCTGGGATAGATTTTAATCGTCCCTCTAAAACCCTTTGTCCAATTAACTTTGTGAGAAAAAGAGTTCAGAGACTTGTTGACTTCATGCTTGCCTATCCAGAAGTCCCCAATCGTCTTGTAAAAGCCTGAACTGATCCAGTTTATTGGGGCCAGTTCATGGTTACTTTTGGAGTTAAGCCAACTGATCTGCACTCCGAATGGTTTCATTGACATCACCTGATGAATCAGAGCATAAAAGCGAGGCATCCCATCATCATCATCGTAAACAGCCCACACCTGGTTTTTTCCAAAAGACATTTCTGTACGATCATGGTCAAAATCATGAAAATCAGAATCTGGAACAGTCATTGATAATGGATTGGCCTCCTCTGTATCGACAGTATCATTATGATTGGCAGAGGAAGACATATTGTTGTTAGCACTGATCTTGACATCTACAAACTCCTGTTTCCTGTTTGCATCAACTTTCATGCCATCTGAAGGACCCTTCTGCTTTAGTATCTCCTTCTTCATCTCTTTCTGAGAACGACTTGGTATGGAAGCCATCTCTGAAGTCTTCAATAGGGCATCCAAACTGTTCCATTCCTTAAGCTTTGAGTGAATATCCTTCTTTGATCTCGATATCAAAATGTATCGGACTTCTACTTGTGACAACTCTCTTGTGCTAATGCCTCTTTGTCCGACGAAACCACCGTTTTGAAAACCCAATGTACTGAAGCCACTCTTTTTGCCTGTTTGATTTGTCTTCTCTTTTGCATGTTTCTCTGTTTTTGGCTCCTCAACATCCCTCTTCTTCTTCTTCACCCCCTCACTGTTAAGCACAGAACTTGAGCCAGGATTTAAGAAACAAGGAGCTGATCTCGTGGCCTTTTTTTCATGAGGCTGAGGTTTTAGTTGAAAGGTTTCCCCTCGAGGGGAAGTAGTTGATGCTTCTTCATATTTTCTTTTAAATTTGTCATGTAGAGTAGCGGAAAAAACTGCTGATGGTATGTTTTGAGAACTGACAGTATCTGAAAATTTGCCAGGCTGAGCTGTAGCTCCCATGTTTGTTACAGGCACTGGTTTCTTTTTTTTATCATCTGAGTTCTCAACCATTGAATTTGGATTAGAGTTTTGTGGCTGCATGAAAGAAGCCCCCGAAGCAGATTGGTTGCCCCCATGAATAGGTGGAGGTGGAACCTCAACAGCAAGGAAAGGATGCTGACAGTTGTCGCAGCGGAGGTTGTGGTTCATATATATCCTAAGATACTCAAACTGTAACTTGCAAGCATCACAGGTTGTCCAAAAGGTATTGGACTTGGAAAAAGGAGGAGAAGGAACAGGCTTTGGATGCATAGCACCATTTGGGCTACATGTATATGAAGTGTTATTGTTGAAGATCTCAGGGAAACTATTTTGATTATCTGTAGCACATGATCTCCAATCTGGGAACCTTTGACACATATCCTTCATTTTCTGCTTCTGGTCATAAGCAATTCTTTTTGTTTTATCCGCCAACAAACTCCACGCTGCAGATAAAATCTTAAAAGCCCCGTCAGCACCTACTGATTTATTTTTATCAGGATGAAGAAGGAGAGACAATTTCCTGTATTGTTGTTTGATTGTGCTATCATCAGCCAAGGGATCAACACCAAGTACTTTGTAACAATCTACATCCCCAGTTGATGTTTTCTCAGCAGAGATAAACACATCAAGAGTTGCAAGAAATTGAACGATACCATCAAGATGAGGGTCCAAGTTTTGTGCCTTCAAAGCAAAGCTTTTTGCACCAACAATGTCCTTATCAGAAAACTTCTTCTCAGCGATTATTTTGGCCTTTAAGGCCTCTTCTTTATTGTTTTCCATTTTCACTATGACACACTACTGGCAGCCTTTTTGCTTATTAGGAGAACTCAATCCACCAATATCAGTTCAAGGGTCTACAAATTAAAGTTTTATGATGCATCAACAAGAAGCTGCCTTCAGTAATGCAAGCCCTGATCAAAGGAAAAAATGAAACCAAAATAAGGAATCTATCTTCTGAAAGAAGGGTTATGAACTCTGAGCAGTTAACCATGATTAATCAAAGACAATCAAATATCGAAAGTTAAGAATTTCAGGAAAAACCCATTTAACAAACAACATTTTTTGAGAATACCAAACTAGTACACCATGGACATTTACCATTTTTGTCTATATAAACTGTCAAGTAAGAATACGATAGGCAACTCTTATGATCCACTCATGATTACAAAATCATGAGACAACCGAACGATCAGTGCTCCATCACGACAAGAAAAACAAAGAATAATAGAATAAGATAAAAGATCCATCAAGCTGTCCTAATGAAGTGTTTCTTTGAATCATTTAATTTTCAGCAGCCAAATCATAGTAAATATATTCAGATAAGGAAACTATATCCATAAATAAGAGAAACAAGTGCCTCAACTTTGAGCCGGACACTAACGGCTGCGATTGATCGAGGATAGCAACAACAAAAGTAGAAACAGTATAAATGTTTCTTGTCATCTATCAATTAGAAAGTTCTCAGAAACCTATTAAATGATCAAATGAAACAACTAGACAACATTTAGAAGGTCCGAGAATTCAGTAACGAACACAAAAAGAGAATCATAACAGATTTCCACGTGCTACATTGCAGAACGAGTATATAAAAGAGAATTATAACAGATTTCCACGTGTTACATTGCAGAACGAATGTAATGCCATGCACATTTATCACTCACATAGAATTACAGAATCATGAAACAGATAGTTGCTACAATGCAGAAAGAATGAAATATGATGCACTTTGATCTTTCAACAGAAAGGACAAAGTAATGGAATAAATCATCCTTGAGCAAGAAGCTAATGATCTCACTGCTGAGCAGTGACAAGCATATACAAGAACAAAAACCAACTTACAGAGCAGATTCAGGCGGAACAATGTGATCAAGTGCCAAGTTCAATCACTCTGTCATTGATATCTTACCAATCTTCTTTTCTCTCTACGTTCATGATATAAGCTCCAGTCATCATGTACTTCAAACAGAAAATCCCTAAAAACAGATAAACCCTAACTCACAATTGAACAACAGAAACCCCCCACCACCACCAATCAGAAAACCAAAAAAAAAAAAGGAAAAGTCTCTAATGTGCTTCAAAAGCGAAGAAATTTATATGTTCTTAAAATGCTAAATCCAGTTCTTTTTCTTTGGGTCCATAATTCCAGTGCTTTTGCATAGTACCCCAAAGGGTTATCTCTTCATCGGTGATCAGTGTACAATATGGAGCTAAATTACCAAAAATTGACAAAACATAGTTCAATAGCAGCTTAAATATCTAAGTGATAGCATAAAAATAGCCATGTCTATACAAGAAGATGAAAGTTACCCATTTAAACAGAGCTGCATTGAAGAGACGCCATTGATACATTAGTTTCAGAGATTTTTTTTAATGCCACGGATTCCTGGAAAAGATGTTTTTCACTTTTCCTTGTGTGATGTTTTCTCCCTATATATTTAATGTTTGTCTCGTATTTATAATGACATTTGTAGGCCAAAAACTGACCGTTTAATTTCTACGGGAAAGAAGTTAAAAACAAAACCCTGGTTAGTATTTTACTATAGTTAACAAGTATTAAAATGGTTTATACATATGGAAAATTTTGAAGAAAAATATGGAAAATAAGTTAGTGTTGCCTCAAGGATTTAAATATATAAATATAAATATAGATTTTTGCTATTAAGATAAAAGGGTTGTCATAGTGTATAAAGCTCCTAGCTTTGCAAAAATCGGGAGAAAGTATCTATTCTATGCAGCTTTCTTTTTGTATTTTATTACTAAGGTAAATATATGTTTTTGAAAATGTAAACTTTATTTAATAGATATTTTTATTTTATTTTATAATTTTATCACGACGAATAAATCTGGTTAATATATTTGATATTGTTATTTAACATATGCTTTTTCTACAAAGGCACAATTTGGTTATCATTTTAAGGTAAACAAAGTCAATGCTTTAGTAATCCAAGACTCAATTAATTCTAATTAAATTTTTGCAAATTTAAAATCATCAAAAGTCATGTGATTCTCTCTTAATGACAAAAGTAATAATGTGGTTCTTTTAATGTTCATAGATTTGCTAAAATCTTGTGTTGTACATGCATTAATTATTTTCAAATGTAATAACAAATTTTGACTAGAGTAGAACATGATTGTTTCATGATACAACAACAATAACAACCCATTGAAAGTCTTGCTGATTGCGAAATTTGGGAAGGTATAAAAGTACGCAACTCTATTTCTAATTAATAAAAAGGTTGTTTCCAAATTTTGAACCACTCAAATTAGAATGCATTTGGCTTACCATTGCACCATCCTATGGTGAAATGTTATTTTGCACCTTTTCGGTCATACAAGAGTAGCATATTATGGCTGCCTTTTGCTTCCATGGCTTTTATGTTAATACCATAAACATTGGATTTCTCAGGTTTTGCTTTTCAAAGATAAGTGCAATTTTGAGTTAGATGTATTAAGAGGACTAATAAGATTACATCCCAAAAATAGATTGTACAGCTTTAACACCAAAATAGGTAGTTGAAGAAAAGAAAGGAACCACTTAGAGTTGCCTAATAGGGTAAGAATAGGATGTCTACATTTAAGTTAAACCAGAAATTCTACCAGGCAACTACCTAACCTTGTTCTGATAACCTAGTCATTTATTCTTGGGTTCATTTGTGAAATTCCAGGTTATCAGCATGTGGCACTGATATGTTAGGTAATAGTAGCATGTTCACAAGAATGATTATATCAGAGAAGATTTAGTGCAGTTTGCTTTGAGTAATGAAGAGATCATATGAAGTTTGAATTGGATAGCAAGGCGGTATTAGTCAATGTTACTATAGAAACCAACACCTGAAATTCTAAGTAAATTCCCAATGTTCTTCATTCAAGCTTTAATTTGATAGGCCATAATAAATTCATCCATTGTTGGCTAGTTACTTTTGAGAGGAGAATTCTACCAGGACACTGGCTCTATAATCTCTATGTCTCTCCTTAAAAGAATCTGCAGAAACTTTAGCATCCAGAATTGTACTTTTGAAAAGTTTGGTCATTCGTTAGCATCTCCTACAGAGTTGCTGAACATAAAGACAAGCAAATAATAAAATGATGAAATTCACTTTCTGTGCAACATAAACACTTTTGGTCCAGCAGGTATATTGAATTGGCCAGTTCAAGATATAATGAATACAGATACATCACCAGTTCATCAAATGCTGATGGAAGAAATAGTTTGCCAATCTAAGAATGTGAAACTAAGGCTTAACACGAATTAATGTTTATCTGAAAACAACTCCAATCTATTCAGGAGTTCAAAAATCTTCACGGGAATTTAATGGAAAGACAGTTCTTGATTACTAGTTTTTTATGTCATCAAGTAAAAGACTAACAAATAACAATGATTGTTTAACTCTACATCCAGAATCTAGTCCAGGCTGGTAGTGGGTAAGCGTTGTACATGGAACCATATCTGTAGCTTTTCTTTGCAATTCAAACAATGGTCCTTGCATAAGGCTGACTGTATATACTCCCTAGTTAGATATAAAACCATCAAACTCAAGATCATTGCAAGAATGCAAGGACCTGGAATGATTTCACAAGTGAGAAATAGCATATGGAACCCACACATGTATGTGATTTTTCCTCTTGAAGATGCATTGCCAGTAAAAGTTCTAAATTTAGGTCCAGGAGACCATTTTTCTTTTTTTGCATAATAGTGATAAATGCTACTTGCGATGACACCAGAGAATATAAGAGAACCAGCAGGGCTTGCTAGTGTTCCTTAAATTGTACCAGGCACCAAAGCTCTTCAACCTAAATAGCTCTGAGGCTGAGGCAGGCATAATTGAGCAATGAGCACCATAGTCAAGTCCTATCAGACTGCTATCAACGTAAGTTTCTCCAGGCCAACCCATAGAATAGTGTAGAAGTCTTATTGCCATGATAACCTGAACCACAACCATAGCTAACAGTCTTGGGTACTCAAACTTTCTAGATAAAAGGAAAACAGAAAACTTAGGATCATTACTATGTTTGTGGTAACTTAAGAAAAAGGAAAGGCATTGTTATTTAGGATGAGGCAAAAAGGTTAAAGTTCGAGCTGACAAAAGCTTTAGAGAAGTAGCCACCGCTAACACGCCCAAGAAAATTCAAAATATTGATCATGGTTACAAAGAGGCTTGTATCACTATAGCCTAAAGATTAGCACATCTGGGCCAGATTGTATATAACTGTAAGACCAGATCAAGAAGCCAGCATAAGAGAAAATCAAAAGCAGAAAATCCGTTGTTACGACCCATAGTCCAGAAATTAAATTTACTTATCAAAAGAGAAGGTTCAAGGATACGGGGGCTGTTATTGATAAAAAAGAGTAAGGGGTAGTTCTGTCAAGTTTTAGGAAAGGGGTAAAGTTGTCTAAAGTAAGAAAAAAGTTAGTTCGCTGACTAAGGGAATAAAACAGTGTGGGGTGTGAGAGGGAGGGATGTCATGCATTTTGTATTATGTGATTTGAGCCAAAAGGCTGGAGGAGCTAGAACCTCGAATTCTAGTGTCTCATCTTTGTTATTTTCAGGTCAATTGTGATCAAGAAATATATACATATATTTTTAGTCCATTGTTTGTGCTTGTGTGTTGTTCGGTTAGAGGAATATCGACAGGTTCCATCATTTGGTATCAAAGCAAAAGATCTGGGCATGGCGGGTAAGAAACAGGATACTAGGCTCGATGGAATGGAAAAAGAAGTAGAAGAAATCAAAGTGGGGTTGCAAATGGAGCGTGATTATCTGAGGGTGGAGATGAATCAAAAGCTTGAAGGGGTGAAGGGTGAGCTAGAGGAAGTGTTCAATAGGCGGTTTGATTAGTTAATGCAAGCTATTACAACTCTTCAGATTCGATCAAATCTGTCACCCCAAAATCTGGCGAAGACACTCGAAGGTGAGTCATCGGGCACTGGAATGATGAGAGGTTGAAGAGATGAGACCAAAGAGGATGCATTCGCATGGAAAGGAATGGGCCGCCATTCGCGGAACGAGTATGACTTGGTTTCTAAAATTGAAATTGGCGAACAATCTCGGGAAATTGGGGATCTAGAAGGGGAGCGAATAAGAAGGGAAGGAAGGTGAGAGGAAGAACATGGGCGAAGAAATGAGCGATGTGACGAAGAGGTACGAATCGGGCCGAAAGATAGAGGATGGTATCGGGGAGAAGAAATGAATCGCCGAGAGGAACGTTGGAGAAGGGGATACCTAGATGACGAACCTCGACCACCAGATTGGAGGCGCGATTGCAAGCCATGCAGGATTGAGATGTCGATTTTTAAGGGACAAGACCCAGATACTTGGATTAACCGTGCGGAGCTATTTTTTTTCCACCGGGAGATACTTGGAAGAGGAGAAAGTGGAGTTGGCTGCGCTGAGCTTTGACAAGGAAGCATTGTCATGGTACCAAACCATTGAAGATACTGGCCCAGTGCCGAATTGGAGAGAGTTGATGAGTATGATACTCAGGCATTTCCGCCACTCCACGAAGGCAGTATATGTCAAAGGTTCCTCCTATCCATCAAACAAGAGGGTACGGTTCTCGAGTATAGGAAACGATTTTGGACCTCGGCTGCTTCCTGCAGAGATCTGACACCAGAGGTAATGAAATGTACTTTTATTAAGGGGTTACAGCCCTAAATTCGGTATGAATTAAATTTGATTAAGCCTAGAGGGTTGACTAAAATAATTGAAACTGCTATGGAGATAGAGGAGAAGAACAGGGAGTTGAGGAATTATAAGTATAGTAGACAGGATAGCACGGGCAGGATAAGTGAGAAAAAAGGGAGTTTCGTGGGAAAAGAGGCTCTTAGAGAGGGAGACAGAAGTGAGAAGAGTGGTAGTGATATTGGGTTTAAGAGGTTATCAGCTTCTGAATGGCAAGACAAGAGGGATAGGGGATTGTGCTTTAAGTGTGATGAAAAGTTTGCTCCGGGGCACCGGTGCAAGAATAAACAACTGCAGGTCCTCTTAGTGCTAGATGAGGAGGTGGAGATTGAGAATGAGGAAGAGGGGGAAGAGAGTGTCGAATTGACTGCTAGTTCTATAGTAGGGTTAACTATGCCAAAAACCATGAAGATGAGGGGAAAGTTAGGGGAATTAGAGGTGGCCTGTTTGGTAGACTCAGGTGCTTCACATAACTTCATTTTCGTGAGGTTATTAGAATAATTGGGATTAAAATTAGAGGAGACTAGGGGGTATGGGGTAGTCATGGGAAATGGTGTAACTGTGAAGGGCAAGGGTGTTTGTAGGGAAGTCCCATTGGAGGTGCAACAATACACCATAACGGAAGAATATTTGCCCATGACCCATAATGGATGTGACTTGATACTAGGGGTCAAATGGTTACAGACTTTGGAAGAGGTAGTCATTGATTGGGCAAAACTTACCATGAAATTATGAGAAAATGGGGAATGGGTATTATTGAGGGGGGATCCAAGCCTTACCAGAGGATTGATAGGCTTAAAAACCTTAATGAAGCAAACTAAAGAAGAAGATAATTTGTTCATGATACATATTTGTGTTTTGGAACAGAATGGAGGCAAGGAGTCGGGTGTATTACCTGATGGTGTGCAGTCTCTGTAGGGTAGTTACGAAGAAGTCTTTA
The DNA here is from genome assembly GCA_027568915.1 of Erythroxylum roraimae. Classification (NCBI taxonomy): domain Eukaryota; kingdom Viridiplantae; phylum Streptophyta; class Magnoliopsida; order Malpighiales; family Erythroxylaceae; genus Erythroxylum; species Erythroxylum roraimae. The sequence continues at coordinate 29,916,834 of JAOSBL010000006.1, forward strand.
ACATGCCAAAGGGGCTGCCATCTTTAGAGATATAAATCATGCTATACATTTAAAAGAAGGTGTTGAACCTATAAGTGTCAAACCTTATAGGTATCCTTAATGTCAAAAAGCAGAAATTGAGAGACTAGTGGAGAAGATGCTGGCAGCTGGAGTAATTCACCCTAACTTCAGCCCTTACTCAAGCCCTGTCTTGTTAGTGCAGAAAAAAGACAACAGTTGGAGGTTTTGTGTGGATTATAGGGCTTTAAATGGGGATACAGTGTTAGATAAATTCCCTATACCTATGATAGATGAACTATTAGATGAATTATATAGATCTAAGGTGTTTTCTAAGCTGGATTTAAAGTCTGGATACCACCAGATCAGAATAAACCAAAGAGATATGGAAAAAACAGCTTTTAGGATACACCATGGATACTATGAATTCCTAGTAATGCCATTTGGGCTCACTAATGCTCCTGCCACCTTCCAAGCTTTGATGAATAGGGTGTTTAGCAAGATTTTGAGGAAGTTTGTGCTAGTATTTTTTGATGATATATTGATTTATAGCAAGACCATAGAAGACCATGTAGATCATTTGAGAGAAGTGTTGGAGATATTGAGGGAGAATCAATTATATGCAAATATAAAGAAGTGTGTGTTTGCTAAGTTGGAGCTTGAATACTTGGGACATGTTATCTCAGGGAAGGGGGTCTCAGCAGATCTAAATAAAATCCAAGCTATGTGGGATTGGCCTAGACCTAAAAGTGTTAAGGAGTTAAGAGGATATTTTGGGCTGACAGGCAGCGACGAATCCAGGGGGGCAAGGAACTTAAACCACAAATATATAAACATTCATACATAGTTAACAAAGTATTCCTAACAAAATTTTTTAGTTTTGTAGGGGCTATAGCCCTTGCTAGCCCCCCCTGGATCCATCCCTG
>JAOSBL010000006.1:29923803-29939387 GCA_027568915.1 Erythroxylum roraimae
CACGAATAGCCTTCCGAAAGCCCTCCATGAGATGGTGAGGTTGTCTCCTTCCCCCTCGTTTCTCATGCGATGCTAAAATATCATTAAAATCGCCGATGCAAACCCAAGGCAAACTACTACAGTCGGCGAGATTACGAAGAAGTGTCCAAGATTCCCTATGCCGACTCCGATCAGGATGCCCATAAAAACCTGTGATTCTCCAATTACCAACATCCTCAACTAGGACTTCCACATCAATACACCGCAAAGATAAATTCAAAACAGAAACAGAAGAAAAATTGTTTACTGATATGCTTAATTGTTTTTATAATCATTAGACCTTTAGTAATAAAACATTATTTTCTTCTTGTTCTTCTTATATTTTCCCTTTGTTTTTAAAACTTAATAATTAGTATTAGAGCTTTATTTTATTAAGAGATATGTAAGATTGAGTGAATCAAAACACAATTCCCTAATCACTTGTCACCTATTTCACTCCAACATAATATTCCAATTTTTGATAGAATAAATTGTTAAATTAGGAAGTAAACAAAGGTTCTTTTTTTCACGTAACAAGGCCTAAAAGGTTACATTGAAGCTGTAACTAGTATACATATATGTGGGAGGAACTAAAAAAACTATATTAAATGAAAGTAGGTATTATATTGCTTTCATCGATGATATAATAAGAATGTGTTGGATTTATTTTATAAAACTTAAATATGAGGTTGCTGATATTTTTGGAAGTTTAAAGTTTAAATGGGAACTCAAAGTATATTCAAAATGCAAATGATCAATTATGATAATAGAACCTAATATACCTCTAAAAGATTTAAAAGTTTTGTGAACATGCATATGTTGATACCTTGAGTGACATTTACTCCATTTGGACCAAGGATGAAAAGGCCAAGTTGTTAATATTTCCATAAGCCAACCAGATTGTTTAGAAAATTTGAGACACAGGAATCAATTGAAAAGTTCAAGATTCAAGAAGTCCAGACAGTTGATACATAATTAACTTGTGGTTTAAATCCAATAGTGCATGGAGGCAGTTAGCCAGGAAGTGGCTACGATTGGAAGTAGGTTGAAAGTTGAGTGGTTATATAAGAATTGTTGGAGGTGGTTGAATTTAAGAGAGTTATATAAACACAATAGCATTACAACAAGGGATGCACAAAAAAAATTAGACAATCAGACTACTCAAATACAATAAAAAACAAAAATAAGACCCTATCATCATTTCAAGTTTTCTTTATACATTGTACTCATCTTTTAACTTAATCAAATTATCTTTTAACTTAAATTTTATTCCAACACTCTTTAACATTTTGGTAACCTAGAATTCTATTTGCTAAGTTTTTCAAAGCCCACCTATATCGTTGATAAGAGTTCGGATGAAATATTGGGAGAATCTCTCCTTAGCACACGCAAATTCTTGGTTGATTATAAAAGCAATTAATAATTTGGTATGTCCAGTGGGATAATGATGCCTCATACAAGAAATAGAAAAGAAATCATTATGCCTCTAACACTGGAGGAAGAGATCCCTACTATAGTAGGAAATGAAGGCTTTTGTGTCCCAAATGACTGAAAATCTTAAGAAGGTATCATCACATTCAACTAAGTCTTTAACTTACAAGAATTCAAAATCGCAGCAACTATCAACAAGAAATGTTGTTGTTTATGCTAATGATATTTCATAGTTGAAGTCCAATTTAGCCTTTACGACTGAAGCAATCAAAATACTGAAAGAGAAGATGGAAAATCTTTTTGTTGCTTTGGTATAGGTAGTTGAGTAAAATTCTCTTTCTCTATCAAGACATATTTTCAAAGGGAAGCTTATACTAAATGCAATGGAAGTTGGTGAGAGTAATTGTCATTTAGCTTCTTCCTTTGTAGAAGAAAGGATATGCTCCTTTTTATAAAAGAGAGGATATTTTTGTTGCACTTATGCTCATTAATTCTGTAAATAACAACATGTTGTCAGGCCTTAAGCTCCTGGAAGATAAGGATTTGATTTTGAAGTTGAAACTAATGGACAAAATTGTGGTTTAGGGGGCAATCTTTTAGTTATAAACCATAATCCTGCTATTGCTTCTCCACAAATGAGACTTCAAGTTGATATGGAAGCTGCTAGAGAATCTGTATAAGAACTGTATGGGTTTGGTTTAAGATGGTCGCCCATAATTCTATAAATCTTATTCAGAGCATATTTGACTACAAGAAATTTGATTCTTGTGGCTACATAATTCCTGAATTTAATTTATTTTCTAGAGAAGATGGTTAGTCAACTATTGAACACATTGCCATATTCACTATTTAGTGTAATGAATTGGCTAATTATGAAAATTTTAATAATTTCAAGCTTAGGTTATTTACTAATCCATTAATAGGCACGACTTTCTCCTAGAATGCTTTACTGTTTAGGAAATCTATCCTTCCGTAAGCTAAAATGGAAAGACTATTTCATACACAATTTTTTCATATTGAACCTAGAGTCAGTATAGCTAAATTCTCTAAAGTTACTCAAACATAAGTTCTAAGGGTAAACTATCTGAATATGAAGAACTTCTTAGAGAAGAAGGACATTAAAAAAAATAATTTAATTAGTACTTTTTTTATGGAAACAAGTTCATATGATTCAGCTGTGGTCTAGGTTAATACCTTTAAAACTTATGTTTGGCCTACTCTAGAACAAATTTCACTTAAAGCCAGAAGGAAAGTACAAGCACCAACTATTTAGATGCAATACACTTTTGATATCTCCAAAATGAAGCAAATATATGATTTCTTATTGCAAGAGAAGTTTATTACTTTATCGTCAGAACACAAGATTCCCATAAAAGAAGAGATTCGAGGGAAGGACTACTATAAGTACCACAATACATAGAGTCACCTTACAAATTCATGTTGGGGATTCAATAATGTTATTTAAGATTGAATCAATAAGGAAGTTCTACTGTTTGCTAAAGCTGATCAAACCAGTTAATAGATGAAAATCTATTTCCACTAATTGCAACTGTTACAGTAGGGCGAGTCTTTGTTGGCAATTTTCTTCATTATAGATACACATACAAGCTATCAAGTTTTGTTGGTAAGAGATTAGCTCCATTCCAATTTCTGTATTCCTTCATTTCTTCATCAACTTTTGATTTTGTGAAAAGGTGACGAGATGGAAATTGTTTGGGCTGATTCTTAGGCTAGTCAGAAATGTTGGTGAAAATAACTACACTGTGCTTGTTAATAGGTTGATTAAGGTTCCAATTGCAAAGTAACGTGATGAATAAACTCTCACAAAGAGAAGTTACAATAGTTGTGATTGTAAAAGTCAAATTTCAAATATAGCAAATCATAGAGAATTATGAGGAGGTAGAAGAATGTGAGAATTCCAAGCTGATTTTTTAGGAGGAAAAATTCTCAATAAAAGATGAGGGTTGATTTAATGATTTGGAATTTGCTCTTACAAAGATTGATAACTTCAGAAGTTAGAATTAAGAACCACACAAGGAAAATAAAATTCAATACCATATATTTATTTTGCTCAATCAAACATATACAGGAAAAATTATTAATAGCCTGAGTAAAATTTAACCCATTTAGCTCAAGGATAGAAAGGCCCATTTGTTAAGATTTCTAGAAGTCCACCAAATTGTTTAGGAAATTTGGGAAACAAGAATCAGTTAAGAAGTCTAGGATTTAAGACTTCCATACAGTTGATATATAGTTAACATGTGTTTTAAAAGTAATAGTGTATAGATGCAGTTAGTTATAACGTGGTTATGGTTGGACGTTGGTTGGAAGTTGAGTGATTACATAAGAATTGTTGGAGGTGGTTGACTTTCGGGGGTTTATATAAACACACTAGCATGTCAACACGGGACAAACTAAAAAAGCTAGATAACTAGACTACTCAAATACACAACGAAAAACAAAAACAAGACCCTCTTACCATCTCATGTTTTCCTTATACTTAGTACTCATCTTTTACCTTAATCAAATTATCTTTTAACTCAAATTTTATTCCAATACTCTTTAACAATTTGGTAGCTTAGAAGTATATTCTCTAAGTTTTTCAAAGCCTACTTATATCATTGATAAAAGGCCAAACACAATATCGGGAGAATTCCTCCCTACTACGCTCGAATTTCAGATTGATTATAAAAGTGAACAATAGCAGGCATTGAACACTAGTTAAGTGCAATTTACCCTCCTTAAAATAGGATTATAAAGAGGAAAAAAAATATAACGATTATGGAGATGACTAGGTGCTTGATTCATGAAAATGGTTTGCTACAAAAGTTTTGAGTTGAGGTTATAAATACATCTTTTCTTTTTGCTAAATAGATTACTAACAAAAGCTTTATGAAAAAAAGGCCCCATTTGAGGCATGGTTGGCTACATACCAAGGATCTTTAATATAAGAATATTTGGTTGTTTGTATTTCTCTTATATTCCTTAAATTAAGAAGGACAAATTGGAACATAAAAGGGTAGAACCAAGGATTTTTGTAGGCTACAACTCAGTATCAGAATGATCTATATGATCTATTCACCAAAAGCAACAAATTGATTGCTAGTAAGGATGTCTAATTCTTTGTGGTAGAATTGGACCTAGGAAAATACAAGAAGCTTGAGTTTTAAGAGAATAATGATGATGTTGATGAAAATCCATTTGGTTAACCATATTATCCTTTTAAATTGGTAAAATTGGACTTAGGAAAATAACAAGAAGCTTGAGTTTTAAGATAAGAATGATGATGCTCATGAAAACCCATTTGGGTAACCATATTATCCTTTTAAATTTATCAAAAGCATAATATCACTGTAATAAAGTGTGCAAAATATGAAGAATCTCAACATATGAGAAAAAGATAGTTACAATGAAGAAGGAACTTAAGATGATTAAAAAGAACCAAACCTGAAAGTTAGTGGACAAATCTAAATATAAAAAAGCTATAAGAGTCCTGTAGGTTTATAAGACTAACTTCAATTATGATGGCTTTATGAATAAGTACAAGGCAAAACTGATTTTTAAGGGATATGTTCAAATATTTGAAGTAGATTTTCTTGAAACTTTTAACCAATTGCCAGTTTAGATACCATAAAAATGTTGTTGAAACTTTATACACCAGATGAATGTCATGTCATCCTTTCTCAATCATCACTTGAAAGAGTTTTGTGGAACAACCTGAAGAATTTATTATTAAAGGACAAAGAGCGAAGGTGTATTTATTAAAAAAGTGTTGTATAGTTTAAAATAGGCACGAAGAGCCTACTATAACAAAATCAATGCACATTTGGTAAACTTAAGCTTTAAAAAGAGTCTAAATGAATTTTCTTTATATATCATGAAGGTTGATAATGAAATGATTGTGGTATCTTTGTATGTTGATGATACTTGTTACAGGAAGTAGTAAGGAGTTGATTAACAAGTTTTAAGAAAAAATAAGAGGTGTATTTGACATGACAGGTCTTGAGAGGATGACATTCTTTTTTGATAGGTACAACAAAAATAAAATAAAATATTTATATGCCAACAAAAATATGTAAAGGAAGTCCTCAATAAGTTCAATAAGAAAGAGTGCAAGTTAACAATAATTCTAATGAATCAAAAGGAGAAAATTTTTACAGGGAAGATAGAACTAAAAAGGTTGATGAAGGGTTATATAAGAGCTAAATAGACTGGTTGATTTTTATTTTTATTTTAAAACAAAGGAATCCGCAATCGCTATCCTTTGGATGTGCACTAGGTAAGCCTCTGGATTAACGAAATAGCCTGCAAATCACACCAACCTGGTACTCCGTACTAGGCAAGCCCTGTACGACAGGCTCGATCGAGAGAGTGTAGGTAGGGAGATTCGAACACAGGACCTTTTAGCCCTATGCATTTGACTACATACTATAGATATGTTAAAGGCATAATTGACTGAAACAAGGTTCAGGTAGTGATTGATTAGATGCATCGATGATCTGAGTAACACCTGAAGCTGTTGTTTTTAGCTTTAGTTCTAGAATTCTTTTTTGTGGTATTTTAAAAAATAAGAGGTCATAGTTCAATCCATTGATTATATTGCTAATCAAGCCCTCAATCCATTGATTATGTTGTTAACTAAGCCCCCCCTAAATCAGAAAATGACTGATTTGTGCATAGAACAAAAAGAAAGACACAAATTTTTGTGAACAACCAAACTACCAATTGTTAATAATCCAATGTTCCGTAGAAAAGCAAAACACTTTAAGATAAAGTTTTATTTTTTAAGAAAATAACAAAAGAAAGGAGAAGTAAAGAATTTCTATTGCAAAACAGAGAATCGAGTGATGGCATTCTATTAAAGGCACTTCCTAGATTTAAATATGAAGGCAAAAACTAGTATGTAGCTCTAGAATCAAAGAGGAGTATTGATTAGCTGACTCATAAATTTGTATCAAACCTTTTCTAATTTGACTAGGTTACTCAGAATTAGTCTAAGCAAATGATTATGTACAAGTTTAGTTGGTGAGATTGAAGGAAAGACAAGAACTTTGCAAGTGACTTGTTAGGCAAATCGAATAAGAGTTCAACAAGACCTATTTCCATATCAAGTTTTCAGTATTCCACCAACAGTAAAGGCAACCTTGTGGCGATGTCCTTTCCTACAAGGTGGGTAACTATGAAGTACAGTTTCCTCGGAACATGCAAGTTCTAGATTTTTGCTGCGTTTGTATATCTCTATTGCATTCTAGGAACATTCAATATCTACTTGGTGAATCATCATATTAAGTTTTACAGATCTTGTAACGAGGGAAACACAGAGTTCTGACATATTGTATCCTAGACTTAAAGAGTGCACCAACCAAATTTGTAATGTCAAATTGATGATGAAAGTCCATTTTTCAAGAGTTCTTTCATTGTATAAATGCTCTTTCAACACATGGACATAGACATTCAACCAAAATCAACTTTGGCGCAAGCCTATAAAAGTAAAAGCAAGTTGGTAAATTCTAACTTGTTTCAATCAAAAAGTTGCATTCCATTACTAAGTGGAGTCTGTAAGCCAACTACCACAAAACATGGAATTCCTTAGTTTGGAATAACTAAGGTCTAAAATGATCTTTATGGCTTGAAGCCTAAGACATCTGACTTGGGCTTAACATGTCATGTTCACTGGCTGTTGTATAAAATAATTTTGGTGCTTATCTAAAAGGATATCTGTACACATCTCCACATTTTCTCTTACAAGTTTCACCAAAAATGACTCTCAGAATTGCAATAACAAACATGACAAAATACAGCAACGAGGTTTTCAATCACCAGGCATAAACATTGTCTCCTGAACAGCATTCTTGTTTTGTTTTGTTTTTTTTCTGAAGTGTTCTACTTTCTAAATTTCTAACTGGTATTAGCCAACTTTGTTTATTCAGTCCTCTCCTTACTCCTCCTGAGCAATGGCATTTACAAGGAGGTTCTTGAAATGTTAGAAATTTTTTTCAGCATAAATGGTGCATAGCATTAATCTCTCTATCATAATTTCCAAAAGCAAATATTTTTCACAATAAAGAAATTCAAATCAAGCATCTCTTTTGCGCATGTGCAGGAGGTCTCTATTTTAATTTACCTTTCCTTTAGCTATGTTTTCATCTATATCTGAGCATTGGAATTTGGTATCATAAGGAGGAAGCAGAGGATACTATAGCGATTATATCTTCGTAAGTCAGTGCCGGTAAAAATCTGCAAATGTTGGATTGAAATGTTCTTCTATTAGATGATTTAGAATCCTGAATATCATATGAATAACAAAATTCTAGTGCTCACACATGCCAATCAAACCAAAGGAATCATCATTCTTTTGTCACTGATGAATGTATCTCTTTAGGTGGTCACTTGGTAGGAACTAATCATTGCAAAGTGAATGTTAGATAACAAACAAGTATCCACACTTGAAGATAACAGAATCGTTGAGAGGATAGTATACTCATAAATATGGGTTAGAAATATTGCAAATTTAGAGAACTTAAAAGGCAATTACATTGCAACTAAAAGCAGAAAATGCGAATGAACTTGGAATGTCGAGAAAAAGAATTGGAACGATCGTCTCTCTTAATGACTAAAATCTAGTCCATGGAATCAAAACTAGGAGCATACCAGCCTACTTCGTCAATGATTTTCTTCATTCTTTCCTCTTGCCCCTTTGAATCTCCCAGAGCTGTTGTGAAAGGGTACACATATGTTACTTTTGTGGCCATTGATCTATAAGCAACCACATCTCCTCTCACTAAAAACTCAAGCACATCTCTTCCAAACCCTCCATCCACCTCAGCTTGCAAGTATTGGCCTAAGTTGAAACCAATATCAATAATGTTATTATATGATAAACATGCGTGATTAAGCAGTGCAAGTACTTATGGTCACTCAAAAGCTGCTGCATAATTACCAAATGGGGTATCTTCAATGACTTGAATACTGGCATTTTTCTGGGTTTTCAGGATTGCATCCTTCAATTTCTGCGTAGAATTGAAAATCAGATAAGTTCATAAGACACTAGAAAAACAAAGTTTAACCTCAGTGCAGCTAAAAATGTCTACTTTTCTTTTACCTGGACAGCATTCTCCACGGAGTCCTCAGGAATACTAAGTGGGAACGCGAATGATGAAGATTTTGGATTTGTAGACACACAACCTGGATTGGTTGATGGACAAGGCCTAATTTTGCTGCGATGACAGGACATGAGACATTCAGAACAAAAATCAGGTCCAGCATATATTTTTGGTTCTATAAAGAAAAGAAGAAACTACCCATCATGCAGAAATAGGAATAACAGCATACCCAATAAAGAAAAGAAGAAACTACCCATCATGCAGAAATAGGAATAAGAGCATACCCATTTTCTAGTCCTATCTCCAAGTTCTTGGATTGAGAGAACGGAGTAGTAGGAGAAAGCAGGGGCGAGTTGGAATTGGGAGCAGGAATGGCTAAAGAGGGCAAAGAAGAGGTTAAAGTGAAAGTGAGTGCTAAAGAAAGGAAATTGGTGAGGAGGAGGGGCTTAGAGGAATGAATTTGTAAGCTAAATCTTGTTTCCTGCAATTGGTGGTAAGAAGAGGAAGTTGGGCTGGGATTTTTGGAGGTTGAAGGTTGCAGTAGAAGCACGGACAGAGGACCTGTTGCACTCATCTTTCTTTTAACTTTGCTTCATCTCTTCTGTCGAGTGAGTCCATTATTTCAACCTTTGTACAGTACAAGTAAAAGTCTTATCGAGACTAGTAAACACAAGTACCAACCATTCTTGTCTTGTCGGAGGTTATGCTTATTGCCAATCTCTCAACTAATTCAAGTTTGGTTCTTTCGTTTCGTAAAAATTGAGGAAAGTTTACAAAATCAATCAATTTAAATATTTTTTATGACACTTGTTAAAAGCTTTGAAATCCTACTTTGGTCTAATTATATCTTTAGAGGCAAAGAAACTGAAGGGCGAAGAGCAGTAATTTTCTTGCCAAATTTCCAATGGAAGACACCTCCATGAGTGAAGTAGCAATTCCCAGAACGACCCAAGAGCTAGCAATGGAAGGCCAGAAGCATCTAGAAGAAACCATTCAAGCCGCGTTTCAGATTCTCTCTTCCATGAACGACGAGCTTTGCAATCCTTCTCTGTGGTCCACTACCACGACCACGACCACCACAACTTCTTCTTCCAGTAACGCTGATGCCGTATCGGACTCTGCGCACCACCTGGATGGTGGTGCCGCCGCTGCCGTCGGTGGTGGTACCGGCAATGGCGCTCTCGATGAAGCAAGGTTTCGGTACAAGAACTCCGTCGCCGCGCTTCGTGAGGTTCTGTCCGCCATTCCCAATTCTCAGAAGGTGAAGATTTTTAAAACCCTATTTGATTTTGGTGTTTTATTGGAGAATTTGGGTGCTTTTATCTGGTGTTATGATTTTGAGATCAGAATTTGAAACCTTTCTTTTTGTTTGTGGTTGACTTTAGAATTGTTCAAGATTTCACTATAGTTCCATGTGAAACGGAATCTGTAGACTGAATTGAATGGAAAGTGAAAATATTTATCTTCTAGATGAGTTACTGCCGCTCTAGGCTTACACTGAAGTTGGTCTCTTGTCTAATCAGAAGCTCTTTTGGGACTAACATTGCTCCAAACTTGAAGATAGCGAGGACCCTTGTGATGTTTGAATGGGTCAATTTGAAGTTCTAATGTGATTGGAATAATAATGTTTGTCTGCATAAGAATATTAGACCCAAAAGATATACTTTCCAAAATTGGATGGTCTTGTCTTCACCTTTAAGCAGAATGTGTTAGTTCTAGCTCATGTGATGACTTCATCTTCAATTAGGCGAAAGAATTTGAGATTGGATCACCTGCGGATCAAGCTGAGGTTGAGAAGTTGGAAGAGAGAGCTGCCAGTCTAAGAAAGGTATTTTGCAGGGACTTGTGAATTTAGGGTTCTAAATTGCACTCTTCTTGTGAATATATATCTTCTAGTTTGGTGGTTTGACAAACTGGAGCTATTCTTTTTTCCCTATGGTTTGTTTCTCAATCAATGTGATTTGTGAAGGTTCTTGTTCGCCTCCTTGTTTTAGATCTACTTCTTCTCAGTTTGTGCTTTGTAATGTAGGAACTTGCAAAGAAGAACACATATCTTAAGCTTCTCATAGATCAATTGCGAGGTCTTATTACCGACATATCTACATGGCAAAGCCCTTGTTCAATCTAAAGTCCTATGGTTTGTTTCTTAATCATCGTGATTTTCGAAGGTTGTAGTTCACCTTTCATCCTCGTTTTAGATTGATTTCTTCTCCATTTGTGCTTTGTAATGTAGGAATTTGCAAAGAAGAACACATATCTCAAGCTTCTCATCGATCAATTGCGGCATTTTACTATTGGTCCAATGTGAGAATGGTGTCTCAGAGCAGAGGCTTGAGTAGAGAAATTTTCTTCCTGAAAGTTGTTCCTCATAAAATCATATGCCAGTTAAGATGAGAGAAACAAAATTTGAACGAAGTTAGTTAGCAAGAGTTGCATGTGAGAAACTCAAAAGATTGTTGTATATTATGATAACTTTATTGTTGCAGAAAACAATTGAAGTGAACTTTGTTGTTCAGATGCATTAATCTTTTGTGAATGTGGTAGCAATAGCATGCTTAGTGTGGTTATAATAAGTGCTTAGTTTCGGATTTTATAGCCTTTTGAGCTGACCTTTAATGGTAATCTAGAGTCGCTAGACTTGTAAATTTACCTGAACTATCAAGTTTTTGAATCATATGGGTTCACAGTGTCTGTTTTGTGACAGTTGAACCCTTACTGGTATCTGAATATCGTGAACTGTCTTATCTGGTTAATGTTTTGTTTTCTCAATCTTACAAGAGGGTAGAGCATTACTTCTCATGAGCGTCAATTTAGTACTGCACTTCTGGTCGTGTTCTTCAAGCTCCACCCTTCTGCGCCTTTTTAGCCTCTTAACTAAAGTTTACTAATGTCGCCACTCTCACCAAACGACGAGAGAGGTCGAAGTGTCCAGGATACGCAAAGCACAGAAGTCATGGTGAGCTTCCCGGGAATTGGCTAGGAATGAAGCAAACATCTCGTGTGAAGTTTCTTCTGTCGGTGCCACGAATAGGTGCATGAAAGGATTGACGAGTACTCTGTTTTGTTCTGGCCAGGAAATTGGTTTCCATCAGAAGCAACTGATGCAATGCAACGAAGACCACCCGGGGCTCTTGACAGCAAAGCTACCTAATAATTTTTTGCCATCTTTGTTCGCTGCCCACCGCACAGCACCACAGGACTAGTCACTAACCAAGTTGAACGTGGACCCATCCAGCTCTAGTCTAAGTTCGTATTACCCAGCGTAGACCCATCTAGCTCTAGTCTAAGTTTGTGTTTTCCATCAACCCACTCTAATTTGGTGATGCTGTTACTCCTTACGCCCCGTTCTCGTCGAGAGTTTGGTTCAGTTGTCATTAAGAACCAAGTACTTGCTTGACTTGACACTCAGATTATGAGCAAATTATGTGATTCAGTTGTATATTTATGTTACCGATTACTATTCAGGAAACCAAGTTCACCATCAGCAAACGATTTCTTCTTTCTTTTCAATACTCTCATTAAGTAGCAACTTAACGTGGCTACATACAAGTTTTACACGCAAGATAGACGTGATCAGCAATGGATAAACAGTGGAACATCCATAGCTAACTTATTAATGGTGGACTGAAGATCTAGTCGTGAGTGACGACCTCATATCAACAATGGCAGATTCATCAGCTCCAAGCTTGACAGCCTCTTTGCTTGCTCTGAGAAACCTTGCAACGCCACCCCTCACATAATCATGAGCTTCTTTCACATTCATCTTCTTCCCTATCTCGTTGGGGAAGCTGCTCAAGAAGTGGTCACCGTTTAGTACACCTGCCAGTTGAACTACTTCAGTCTGAAACTCAGACAGGGCTCCATCTTCTTTTGCTTCTGCGTTCATCAAAGGTGCAACATCTGGCAAGGTTTCTGCAAATTAACAGAGAAGGAACACTAATCAAAGGGTCCTTAACACAGAAATATGACAATTGAAAATGAACTCGTTTGTGCACGTTGCTTCTGTTTAATGATCAAGCTAGCTTAATCAGATTCCTTCAAGTATTCCTCATAATGGCTTCAAATTAGCCACCAAATCCTATGTGACTGAAGAATAACTATTGTTTCTATTGAACTGTGAGTCTGTGTCCAGACCAACTTGCAGATTAGTTATTAGTACCTGGACAATCAGTTCTAGGAGAAGCCAGCTTACTGACAACACTTTCAAAGGTTCCAGCCCATGCATCTCGATAAGTCAAGAAGTTGGAAGTGAGGTTGAACATTTTCTTCACTGTAGCAGGAATTGAAGAATGCTCAAACTCTGAGTTCGGAGTAGGTCCATTTGGAGCACTTATCACTGGAAAAGGAAGGAAATTAATATAGGAGAAGGAAGTCGGAAACAAAGTAACTACAAAAGAACACATTTTTCTTTCTAAGATTCAGATGTCTAAACAGATTTGGTATTGACCAAAACCTAATAGACTTTTCAGATGAATTGACCTTAAATCACTCCCAGCGATGAGATTCCATTAAAAAACTTGTCAAGTAAACCAATCGAGAAGTGGAGTTTTGTTGTCTAACAACATGGAATTACGGGGAATAAAGGGTAGTTCAGAACTAGAAAGGTTCCCAAGATCTATGAGATGCCATATCCAATTTCCCATTCTCCTACCAAAACAGAAAAAACAATGATTACCCAATATATCAGGAGCTGACCCTTCCACAGGTTTCACTAACATGGCAATCAACACGATCACCGACAGAGATATCAATCTATGAGATATCAGATATCAGAAAATTACAGCTTACCACTTCCTTTCTCGATCCAAGGGGAGACCATGATTGTGGGTACGCGGACTCCTAAACGATCAAACTTGAAGAAATATGGAGCAGGACCGGTGTTCCCATCTGGGTTTGGAACATTAACGTAAGGAGTGTTAACATGATCATAGAACCCACCATGCTCATCGTAGGTAATGACCAAAAGGGTCTCATTCCATTGAGGACTAGCTCTCAATGTCTCATAGACCTCCTTAACAAGCTTTTGTCCACTTGCAACATCATGAGATGGATGATCATCACTTGCAGGAAAACCTTTTAGATCAAAGTAGTTTGGCTCAATAACAGTAAAGCTTGGCAATTTCCCCTCTCGAGCATCTTTCTTAAACTTCAAATTGTATTGGTGAAACTTAAAGATGTACTTCAATTTCCTCATGTTTCTATAGAACAAAGTTGTCGGCATGTTGTGGAAGTAAACCCCAAAATCTTTATCATTCTCATGAAGTGAATCAAAGATGGTTTTTTGAGGGTACCCTTGAGCCAATTGCTTCTTAACATGGCTAGTTGAGCCATGAGAAGTAGCAGAGTATATAAATAGCCTATTGGGTTGTGTCGGGCCAGGGATTGAAGAGAACCACCGATCAAAGACTGCAAACTCTTTTACTAAAGTAGCATAAACAGGTAGAGACTCGGGCCTAAAACCCTTCATTACAGTTTCAGATAGGTTTGGTGACATAGAAAGTGCCTGCTCAACAAAACCAGTCATTGAAGGAACTGAGCTATTGCCAAATACCTGCTGCACAACAGCCTCAAAGGAGTGTCCAGGATCCGGATCCACGTATTTAGCATCGTCCGTGAAACAAATAGATTGCTGGTTCGCGTTCTTGGTTGATACAGAGTTGCATTCTTTTCCTGTAACTCCATTGATTGCTGGGTTCACTTTCTTCATCCATCCAAGCATGTGATCAAAAGATCTGTTTTCCAGCACCAAAACCACAATGGTCTTGATTGGGTTTTGTTGTTGAGCGGTGGAAACACACGACAGGCTAAGAGCCAACAAGAAGAACAACATAAACGAAGATGATCTGGTTTTGGAACCTTTCATGGTCACTTTAAACCAGGATTAGTAAGCAAGCAACAAAGCTCGCAACTTTGAGTTCAGAATGCGCGGTTTTTGTAATAACTTCAAAAGTATCAGTCAGAATTCTTTTTAAGTGACAATAGTGGATTCACGATAGTAGTTTTGGCAGGCCATAAGAGAACAAAAGAAGCTTCTGGTTATAGTTTTTTGGGGTGCTTTCAGAAAGAGAAGGAATGATGTTAGTGACGTTTGCGGATTTATTTCTCCAAACTCTTTTAAGTGCCTTCTGGTTTTTACCAGTTTCTTTCACAGATATGTCTTCCAAATCAATGATGCGACTGTGCATGTGCCACTGCAAAACTATCATCAGCGTCTTTCAACGTCCTTGTTAACGCAATACATATTCTTCGTGACCGTAATTACGTTGAAATTGAGGGTGTGCTTTGTAACTGTGATAGAAATTAAAGAACTAACAGACCAAACGGTCAAAATTGGTCATAACATATTTAAATGACATTAACCTTCTTGTTACTCGTACCTTAGGCTTGAATCTGACTTACTGTGTCGCTAATTACGTTTCCAATTCCACGTGCCTGTGGTGTATATTTATTTAATACATGAACAGAAGCGGCGGTGGGGTGTGCAATGGCACGTGGCCAAAGCTTCATCTTCTTCAATTCATACGCAAGCGCCTCGGAATTGCAAAAAGACATTTTTTCTTGATACATGGCAAAATCGGCACCGACCACGACCACAGATCAGTGAGTTGGAAGCCATTTTTTACTTTTACCCAAAAAGCAAACAAGGGTAATCAGTGATAAAAACAGAAAACCTCACATGGCATTTGCTTATCGTCTGCTGTATTTCAGGACCCTACTTTTATTTTCTTTTAAATCCGAAAAGTTGCTTAATCAATGTAATAAGCACTATTGAAGGAAATGGGGCTTCAGTTTCACTTACCCCTGCACATAAAAGTAGAGAAAAAAGTCGCAAGCAAAAGAATGTTAGCTCAAAATCAAACCAGCGACACGAAATTCATGTGCCAACTTTTATTTCCATATATCCACAGAACATCGGATATGTATAAGCTTCAGTGACAATGAATACACGGCATTTAGGGCATCTCCAACCAAGGCACCAAAACACCAAATTTGGTGTTTTGGTGCAAAAAATCCACTCCAACCAAGACACCA
>JAOSBL010000006.1:30036564-30047007 GCA_027568915.1 Erythroxylum roraimae
AATGCTTTAGTTGCCGCTTTGATTTCCCGAATACGCAAGCGAATGGAGTCTTTCGAGAGGATTTCGGTTACACATATCCATCGGGAGAGAAATTTCGTTGCCGATGCTTTATCCCATCATGCTTATGAGTTTAGTCCGAGTTTTCATTCATTAGCTAGCCCACTGGATGCGGTGAATTCGTGACTTTTTCATGATGTTATTGATGTTACATATGTTCGTTAGTTAGAGACTTCTTTTCGGGTTTCGCCCGCGTTACCTACCAATTTTTTTTTGATAAATGCTTAATAAAAATTCTTTTAATATTATAAAATACTATTAAAATAATTCAAACTAATAAAAATTACATGAAAATTCCGTATTAATTTACTTTTATATTTTGAATTAAGCATATCAATACTTTTTATTTTTTATATCAATATGAAAATCTTCTAACTTTAATTAAAATTGAACTTTTAAAATTTAAAATTAGTCTTCTAAAATTATTTTTGGTTAAATAAAAAAGCAATTATTTATTAAACCTTTTTTGTCTCTTACATTATTTTTTGTAGACAGAATGTTTTGCATTTCGCAAAATAATTATTATCGAGGGAAAACTTCAAAGAAATTTAACGATGACTATGTTTTTTTAACGCCATGACTAACCGAAGAGTTTGGTGCCTTTGAGTGAATACAATGATCTTGACCCGATGCTCTCCGCCGCCCAATCTGTCGGCAATTTGATAGAGGCATATTAACAAACACCGCCCAGTCACCGTCTCGTCAATGTCGTTTATGAGCCGCAAGTGGGAGGGTAATGTTAAACGGTGATTGACAAATGAACATTGAATCCACGACCAACACGTAGCGCAGAGTCTGGGCTATCTGCTCCTCGTTAATTGGTTTATACTAATTCCTGGTGGATTGTTGGCAAAGCAGACGCCACTAGAATGTGAATGGTTTGTTTCATCAGGGCCTCAGGCCATTGGACGTTGGTTTGCTGTTTTTCTAATGATATCTGTTTTTAAATGTGTCGCTCATCAACGGTAATCGTTCTAGAGGTGAATGCCCTCTCTATAAATTGTGGGGCTGTTTTGGTCATGTTCCAGACAAGATTTTAGTATAGTAAGCAAGCAGAAGAAGTTTGAACATGAAGAGCCAAGCGGTGAAGTTGAGAGTGATGGTTATGGTTCTGGTGCTTGTGTTCATGGCTTTGGGTCCACAAACAGTGGAGGCAGCGTTTAGCATACAAATCAACCCATGCACACTTTCTCAGTGCGTAGCTGAATGCAAGAAAGTTCTGCATGAAAAGTATCTGAGTGCAACCTGTGCAACGGGGTCTCAAGGCAAGTTTTGTATTTGTCTGGGATGAGACCCGGACAAGATTGAATATTTGTGTGGTGTGGAGTGTTTTTCTGATAGTTTTGGTCTGATTTCCAGCAAGACTTCTGTAATCTTACTTACTGCAATACTATGTAAAAATCCAGACACTTGTACTGTCTTCAGCTTTGAAATGTAAGTAGTAAATATCTTTCCAGATGAAACCACAAAAGGACACAAACACAATCAAGACCAGCTTGAAAGTGACTGCTATTTCTGTTCCACGATGAATTAACATAAAACCATAATTCTGAACAAAAATTTTACCACACGTTATAGTCATACTAAAATCAGTATCACATTCACAACAAAGGAAATAAGCAGCTTTGTCCCAGTGGGAGTAGGGTCTTATAAATGTAAAGAACGTTAAAGTGCCTTGTAGTTTTTTCTATGGTAAAAAAAATTTGAAGTCCTTAAAATTAAATACTATGTAGGATCAAATTAAATACCGAATTTGGACTGTTAGCAGTTCATTAATACAAGGTAATAAGCAACTTGTGTCAAATACACCCATCCTAGGCTTAGGTAAGCAGATTGCTTCAAAATAGCAGGAAATTAAGCTTAAGTTGAACATTAGAATCCTATAAATGCTAGATCTACATTCTATTTCTCAACAGTAGAATGATCTAACTCCCACTGTAAGGTTTTGCACCACTATAATCCCTCCATTTAGGTATGCCAGAAGTAATTGCTCTTTGTATGACATCTATCCGCTCATCAATTAGAGATTCTTTTAATTCCTCCAGTTCGGCATACTCCTTTTCCATTATAACTTCCAGATCATCAAAATGCTTTACTTTGTATTTCAGTTTCTTCAACTGATGATTCAGCCACAAAAAGAGCATGTATCAGTAGCCACTTCTTCTAAATTATCTAATTTTAACTCTGCATTGCATAACATGATTATCTAATTTTAACTCTGCATTGCATAAAATGAAGGTTGAAATGAAAAACATCCTTCTACCTGCGTCTCCAGTATGACTGCCATCAAATTCTCAATTTCTCGGTCTTCCTGATCAGCCAACAACTTGGCACGAGCAGCAGCTGATCCAAGAGCTGTTGCTACTGCAGCTCTAAGCCGCAAAGTTAAAGGTACATCATCCTGCATTTGGGATGTTTCTGTAGTATCTGAAAAAGATATTGATGAATGAAGAGACTGAATTTAAATAACATAGTAGGTAATCTTAAAAAACAAAAAAGGGAAAAATGGCATTTAAAGTGGGGAAAAAATGAGTCCATCTTGATTTATAGTGTAGACAGCACTGCAGTGATTTTGTTTCTCAATACCACCTGGATCGAGGTGCAAAAATGCATTTACTATAATTACCTGCATGAGCGGGTCTCTCCTTCATCTCTGAATCTTCATAAGGACAGGGTCTGAAAATATAAATTATAAATAATTAAAGACATGCCAGTAAACAAGTTAAAACCAGTAATCTTATTAACATTAGAGGAGACAATTTCATATATACCTCTCTAATTCAGAATGGACATCCGAAGAACAAAACCTGTTGGTCAGGAAGTCTACTTCACCATCAAATATATCCCTTGGAAATGAGGTTTCATTACAAAGTGCTGCAACAGCAGCATCAGCTGCAGCAGCTGAGATATCACGATCAACCAAGGTCGAGATCAAAGCAACCTAAAGAAAGATTGGGAATTAGACAGAGTACATGGTAAAATGGAAAGTATGAATAGGAAGAAAAAACAAGTCATGATACTTTTGATGTAAAGAGATGAAGAACCCATATGTAGCCAAAATAGTATAAGAAACCCCCATTACTATAGAAGGTTCCCTTAAACTTTCTACAAAACAAAAACAGATCAATAGCCAAGTGATCACTTCATCCAACAAATTAGTCATGAATTAGATCCTTGACACGATTCTCAACTAATTAAGACGAAAACAAAATTGAACAAGAGACCCATTAAACATCTTCGCGCTAGACTTCGAGTAACTGATCATACCTGTTTCATCAAAGAACTACCACCATCAGAAAGAGAAGCAACACATTGTCTTTTTGAAGGATGAGCCTCAGTCACCGAATCTCTATTTTGCTCCGTTTCATCCGTATTCTCATGCAATTCACCCTCACTCTTTACTTCTTGTATATGATCTGAAGGAGATAATGGAACTTGTTCAGTCCCATTTATCTTTCCACTCAATACACCGGAATTACCCCTTCCAGTCACCGACGTCAACAAAAAATCCCCAAATGGTAGCTCAATAAGCTTAGATATGCAATCTAGTTTAGTCTTAGTTTGGACACCTTGAGCAACAAGGTCCCAATTGTCCCCGTGCTTCAAAACAGACTCTAAAAGAAGCAAAATCTCGGCCTCGGTCCAAACAGTTTCCTTCGAGCTGCTGTCAATAAATTTGAAATCATCCTTACTCTTGTTCTCTCCAAAGTTTCCATCTTTATAACATTTTACACATATCACATAGTCACCCTGCTGAATGATGATTAGAATACCCCAAATAAGTGAAATACGACGCAATAAGATACAATACAAGAATTTGCAGAATAATTCAATGAAAAGGTCTAATTTTTGAGGATACCTTATCGTGCTCGTATCTGCCTGAATCACAATTTCCACTGCAACTTCCACACAAAAACCTCTTTGGCTTTGCCAAGTCACTATACACATCCGAATAAGAAGCCAATGGCGGCAACTTCACTCCATTCTCAACAACGTCGCCGACATGTCGGCGGGGCACCCAGATAGGCTTCAAAGAATTCGGGGTGGCCACGACTCGGACCCCATTCGGAGCCCCGTCTTCAACCCTAACGTTTCCCGACTCGTCGCTGTCCGGGTCATCATCCCGAGACGAAACTACGCCGAAGTTAATAAGTCCCCACTTCTCCAAGAAGCGAAACACCTTGTGGATCAAGTTAACGTCTCCAATTAACGACTTCCGAATCTCGGTGAACGTGAGCCTTCTAGAAGAATCTTCGCGGAACTTGTTGATGATGAAATCTCTGTATTCTTTGTAGACTTTGGGAGTTCTCGTCATGGACCTCCCGTCGAAGAACTCTTTCAATGCGCTCCTCTCCGTCTCGTGTATGTCGTCCCATGTAAACCAACCTAAAGGAACCAAATATCATAAACAAAATAATAGAATATTTTTCCGAGAGAAACTATTTTCTGAGGAAACAATCAAAGAGAGAGAGAGAGGAGTTTACTTACTAGAGTAGCTGGGAATGGTGTAGAGGTCGAGTTCTGGTTCACAGGGTCGGGTCGGAACTGGATTCGGATTCTCCATCTCCAATCTAGGCCGAGTAGTTTAAGACTTTACTTGCGTGGAGCGGAATATAGGGTCTAAGTATCTCACGTGACTGGCCATCTAAGTAAGAGTACGCTCACGTGACCGGCCAATTAGATTCTGAAGTGCTACGTTGTCGTATAGAGCAAAAAAAAATTGAATACAAGCGGGAGCAAAGAAGGACCTTAAGCTCGGCGTCTTTGACGGTGGTCCAAATAAACCGCTAAAGCCCGCTCTCTATTTGGGAAAGGAAAATTTTGAACCCCCGCCCTTTTTTCCTCCAAAAATCCCCAATCTGAATCAAATTCAGTGTCCCTGATCCCTAGCATTTATTTGGCTTCTCCGAATTAAGGGTTTTCTTTGATTATCAATACTTGTTGTTTGGTTTCTTCTCGATTTGGTCGCGTGGTCCATGGCAAGCGAAACCCTAGAGGAAAAGAAACCAGAGGAGGAAGCAGCAGTTCCTGTGGAAGAGAAAGAGAAAGAGAAAGAGAAAGAGGAAGTGAAGCCTGAAGAAGAAGAAAAAGAAGAAGAGAAGAAGACTCTAGAAGCTTCTTCGGATAAGAAAGATGTTGAGGTTGAGACTGAGCAAGTGAAAGAGAAGGAAATGAACGAGGAGGAGGAGGAGGAAGAGGAGGAGGAGGGAGAGAGTGAAAAAGGCAAAGCTAAAGAGGCGGTTACGCCGAGCAGCGAGAGGCCTACTAGGGAAAGAAAGACGGTGGAGCGCTACTCCTCGCCTCAGGCCGGGAGATCCGCTACTAAGCCCTTGTCTATTCAGAAGGTCAGCTCCGTCTAGCCTACTGCTTCTTTGTTGTATTTTTATGGAATTTAGGTGTTGAATTTTGGAGTAGTTGTAGTAATTTTCAAGTTTTTTGTTATTTCAGGGAACTGGCGCGCCTTTGAAGGACATCCCAAATGGTACTTTTCTCTTGCTTTCTTGAGTTTCTTTAAATTGTTTGTCCTGAAACTGATTGAAATGTCTAGTTTAATCTTAAATGGAGCAAAGAGATCCTCTTGTTTGCGTCTGAAATGAATGTATTAAAAGTCCACTTTATAGTAAGCATCACCGTGGGTGATTCTTGATGCAGGCTTGTAAAATTACTTGCTGTCATTATTTTTTATCGTATATGATAAGATGGACATAGGGGAAGAGCTTTTCCTGTTTCTACCTTTAATTTCCACTGCTATGAACCTCCTGATTTATTCAAGGTTTTCATCTTGCCAAATGAAAGAATTGAGCCCCTTATCATTCTGAGCCAGATATAGTATATTGGTGTACTTTAAGTTCTACCTGCTTTATACTCTCTTACTTATACTTTTGTATCTTATTGGTAATGATACAACTGCTAGAAGATGTGGAAGATGGATATTCTTGTGTAAATCTAGGGTAAACACAGTTGACACGAAGATTTCATATTATCTCTTGACATGAAGCATATATTTCTCCGTTGAAGAGACTTAAAGATTTGTTTCTTTTCTCTTTGTTATTTACTTATTATGACTTTGTTGTGACAGCAGACTGGCTTTATTTTTTGTCTGATATTGTGAACTGTTTCAGTGGCTTTCAAGTTGTCCAAGAGAAAACCTGATGACAATCTGCAAATGCTTCATACAATACTCTTTGGAAAGAAAGCTAAGGTGCTTGACCAGATCTATCTTTTGAATGGTTGCCCTTGACTTTTTTCTCGTATCTCATTTTTTTAATATTCCTTTTACTCTGAACCTCATTTATTTGTTGCTTTCCTCTTTGATTTTCAACTGTTGTTCTTTTTGCAGGTGCACAATCTGAAGAGGAACATAGGCCAGTTTTCAGGCTTTGTTTGGGCTGAGAATGAGGTCTTCAACTAAGTGCTGAAAATTATTCATTTTTTAAATCTTCCTGCTTATGCATGTGATTTATGTCCATGAATTATGCTCACTTGAACTTTGCTGATTTGCACGACTATCAACTTATGCATTAACTATTGCTGGTGCTAAAAGTAATTCTTAATGCAGACTTCAAAACTTTTTGCAGGAAAAACAGAAGGCTAAAGTAAAGGAAAAGCTTGACAAGTGTGTTAAAGAAAAGTTGATGGACTTCTGTGATGTGCTTAATGTTCCGATAAATAAAGCCAATGTCAGAAAGGTCGGATCGTGATCTGGATATTTCAATTTCATTATAATTAGAATCTAATTTCATCTTGAATTTATTGGTTGTTATGGACATATCATTTCAGGAAGAACTCACTGTAAAGATATTCGAGTTTTTAGAATCCCCACATCCTACAACTGACCTCTTACTTGCTGAGAAGGAACAGGTTTCCCGTTCTTAACTTTTTTTCTGGTTGCAAGGTGTTACGGTTTTGTGGTTTTTAAAAAATAGTGACAGATGATGCTGATTTGATTTCAGAAGGGTAAGAAGCGAAAGGTTTCTTCTGGCAAAGGTGGGATTTCTGGAGAGGCATCAGTTACACCAGCCAAGGTTTGTGTCCTGTGGAATTGCCCTTGCATCGTGAAGCCTTTTATTTTGTTAGTAAATTATGTAAGGTTATGTTTGGAATGCACGTGAACCGGATTTTTTAACTCTGAAACTTTAGTTTTTTCTTAATATAATGACATGTTGGTGTTTGGAGAAAGGTGCTTTCCTATGTTTATGCTAGGTGTTTAAACTTGATGTTTCTTACGGCATTCTAAATAAAGAAGAAAATTGTTGGGCAGAAGATACTGTGTTGTGGATAGAAGTCCTTACGTTTGTATTCTTGACATTTCTTAACCATGCTTTCCTCAGGATTCTTGAAATCTGAATCATTGTTGCATTGTTGTGACTGTGCGTTAAATTTCCAACTACATCTTAGAATTGTGTGAGTTTATGTTTGCTCTGAATTAATTAAGAAGGTTCTCATAGTATTTATTTTTCTTTTTTTTTGTATTTTTCATTTTATTGTTGCTGTCCAGTTATGCTGTTATTTTTTACTTTGTAGGGATTACTCTTAATGATAGTCATTTGATTTTATTACAACTATCTTTAGATATTGGATCATTGATGTTGTAAGTCTTTTTTGGGGGGTTGAATCTTCAATATATTTTGTGTCTTACTGTTATGTAGAAAAAGAAACTAGCAACCCCATCCTCCACGGAAAAAAGAAAGAACTTGTCAAAGGGCGAGGATGAAGATAAAGTTGAATCTCCCGATGCTAAAGATGAGGATGAAGATGAGGATGGCAATGATTTGTCTGAAAAAGATGGGAGTGATCATGAGGATAGCAAATCAGAGGAAGAGAAAAATCAACCAAAGGAGCAAATGTCTACCAAGAAGACTAAAGCAGGGAAAACTGAGAAGGAGAGTTCAGTTGTTAAAAGAAAGGACAAATCTACACCTGCAAAGAACACCACTGCGAAGCCTGTTAAAAGTTCTTCAAAATCTACCAAAATGTCTTCTGGCTCATCATCAAAACGAAGAGTTAAAGATACTGATGGAACATCTGGATCTGTTTCTAAGACAAAGGGGTCTTCATCTAAGAAGCAGAAGGTTGAAAAGGAAAGAACTAAAGAACAGAGTGCCTCCACCAAGGACAAAGCAGCTAGCAAGAAGGAGTCAGGCAAGTCACCAGCAAGGGGTTCTGTGAAAGATCAAGGTGAATTCTTCTCATTCTCTTTTTGCAGATGTTCTAGTGCTTTGTGTTTGATAAACCAGATTAGGGCTTTGTTTGTCTAATGTTTATAGGTTTTATCTATTTGCTTTTTTCTATACTTGCTTTTTTTAAACCTTTTGACATTTTATTCATTATCTGTTAGTCAACACCTTAGTTTATATAAAGTTGGGAAAGAAATACTTGGTAGTACCAAAATTGGTAAAATGGAAAGTTGAATTCCAATAAAAGGATGCTTGAACTGGAGAACAAGGTGTATTCAAGCCGTAAGAAAGTGGTGGTTTTCTTAGTGCTTGATTGCAGGCATTAAAGCCAGTCTGTGCACTTATTGTACTAATAAAAATTCAATCCTGAGTTTTTCACACGAGGTTGTTTGCAACATCTAACAGGGAATAAGTTTGGATTATAGTGTTTTTTTTTCTTAGAAAATAATGTGGTTCATGTGATTATGGTTTTCCTTGAGTTTGGATATAGTTTTTCCTGATGCAGTTTTCAACAAAGATTAGTCATTGACTGGTAATGGTCTCATGTAGTGTATTAGTTTTTCATTCTAGTTTTTAAGAAGTGTAGTTAAATTTTCTACCTTAAAACATCTTGCCTTTGTATTCATTACATTATCAATCATGCAATGCATATTGATCATATGATTATGTCTTCTGCCTTCCAATGTGGTAAAATAAGGCAAAGCCAAATCTAGCAAGAAGACAAAGGCAGAACCCACCAGAGAGGAGATGCATGCTGTTGTGGTGGATATTCTGAAGGAAGTAGATTTCAATACTGTAAGTGCATGTTGCATGGTTTGGATCAATGCTCAAGGTTTAGTATAGTTCCATTATTTCTAAATGATTTTTCTGTCAATCTGCAGGCAACTTTATCCGATATTCTCAGACAACTTGGTATGTTTAATGGCTTATCTTTTTTCGATGGCACACAACACTTTTGGTTTGCTTCATGTTCACTAATCATACCTGTATATTCTTGTTTAGGTACTCACTTCAGTGTGGACCTAATGCATAGAAAAGCAGAGGTTAAAGATATAATCACAGAGGTGATAAATAACATGTCCGATGAAGATGATGAAGGGGAAGAAGCTGAAGAGAACGCTGAGGCTGATGATGATGCAGACAAGGATGGTGATGGAGATGATGAAGCGTAATCAATCTTAATCAGAAGGTTACTTTTGAGCCTTATACATGAATTGTGGTGTACTATGCAGACAGGATCTCCCAGGAGTGTTACAACACTGTACCTGTTGATGATATACCAGGATCGCCATTTGGATCTAATGACGGTCTCCAGATTAAAAAAAAAAAAAGAAACACACAACTGAGTTTGTTTGTACCATACTAGTCCTCAAATCAAGTGCTTACTTACCTGACCTTAAGTAGATATTTATGCAGTTCCGCCACCCCTTTTGTTAGCCCTTTTAGATGTAATTGTTGACTGCCTTTTTTAACAAATGAGTAGAAATTAATTTTCTTGATTCAGCAGTAGGTGTAAATCTTTGTTCGCAACTACTTTTAAGGCTTCAAAGTTCTAATTTCATTGGTTCACAGCAGAAATTTATAATGTAAAGATAGTAGCTTACGTTGCTTGTAGACGGCGTACCTTTGGCGTGAGGCATTGCGTTGGAGGGCAGCCCGTGTCGCACTTGGTAATTTGCCCATCTTGGGCTGTTGAGGTTGTCTACCTACTCAATGAGCAATACTGAGTGCATTCGACTGTGGAAAAGTTTCATGTTAATTCATAAGACTTTTACAAGTTTCGATCCTTGAGTCAACTATATCGTTATTAAATTTCCTGCCTAACTTTGCTGCTACAGTTCCTTAATTACAGCTAAATTGTGGTGCACAACTCTGTTTTGAAAACCGGACCGATTCGACCGGTGACCGGTCGGCTATCTGGTCCAGTTTAACCTAAAAAATCAATTTTTAATTGACCCAGTTTGAACCGGTCAAAATCGGTTAATTGACCGGTCGAACCGGTTCGGTCCGACCAATTCGACAATTAATTTTTTATTTTTTTATTTTTTGGTATATTTTTGTATTTTTTTAAATATTTTTAATATTATATATAATTAAATATAATTATTGCATAATTATGACGTCACACCGATATTGGAGACAAACATTAGAACCCTGAAGAATTGGCGGGTAGTACCTCCATTACCACAACTTCTTGACAAGGTTGATT
>JAOSBL010000006.1:30080509-30096187 GCA_027568915.1 Erythroxylum roraimae
AAAAATGTTTTAATTTTTAACTTATATAATATTTACCAATAAATTCCTCACGAGATCGATCCCTACTTTCAACTACTACATTAATTTATGTTGAAGGAAGTTAGTCTCTTTTTATATTTAGTTGTAGGAGACAACATTACCAAATTTTAGCGTCGTTGCTGGGGAATTCTTAATGGTATATGTATGTTACACGAATAGACAAGCCAACTTAATTGCTATTCGATTCAGAGATAGAAAAACCAGCCAATAGGTTACAGAAGCAAACAAAACAGGGACAACAAGTGCAGAAGATGAAAAGAATGGCTGCGAATAGCACTCTTCGTGAACTAGCTGCCCTTACGGATGCTTAAAAATCCCATTGCATCAATTTTCTAAATTTGGGGGACAACAATATCTTTAAACTGAAGTCCGGGCTAATTCATTTATTACCAATTTTTTGAGGTCTACCGGGAGAGGATCCTTATAAGTATTTGAAGGAATTTGATGTGGTTTGTATAGGTATGAAGCCAACGAATGTGATTGACGAGCAAATCAAACTAAGAGCCTTCCCATTTTCTCTCAAAGATGATTTGCTGGTAAAAATGTGCAAACATGGGCTGAAATGAAGTGACTCTTCTTTGAAAAATATTTTCCAGCATCAAAAGCTGCCAATATTAGAAAAGAAATTTGTGGCATTCAACAACACACAAGGGAGACACTATACAAATATTGGGAAAGATTTAAGAAGCTTTATGCTAGCTGTCCTCATCACCAAATAAATGATCAATTGTTGATTCAATACTTCTATGAAGGTCTTTTGCTTACAGATAGGAGTATGATCGATGCTGTAAGTGGTGGAGCTTTGGTTGACAAAACACTGACAGTTGCAAGAGATAGCGAATATGGCTTCCAATACATAACAATTCAGGATACGTTCTACCCATAGTTCAAAACACATAAATGAAGTGAATGTAACAACATTGGAGAAAATATTAGATGATCTTACATCTTTGATGTGGCAACTTGCAGTTAAAAAAGAAGAAGAAGCAAAGGTATGTGGAATATGTTTAATGCTGGGACACTCCACTGACACATGTCCGATTTTGCAGGAAGAAACTGCAGAACAAGTCAATGTCGTGAGAAGATTTGCTGGGCAAAATCAAGGGAAATATGATCCATTCTGCAACATCTACAATCCAAGTTGGTGCGACCATCCAAATTTGCATTATGGGAACTCTCAAGGACAACAAGCTACTGCAAATTTCCATAAATTTAGGCAACCATATGTACTTAGACAACATTAATAAATGGAATCTAATTCCGAAGGTAAGTCTTCTTTGGAAGATATAGTTAAATCTTTGGCCACTAACACCATGATATTTTAGCTAGATATTCAAGTTAGCATTCAAAATCTTGAAAATCAATTGAGTCAAATGGCAACAGCTATTAATTGGTTGGAGGCACAAAGTTCTGGAAAATTTTCAGCTCAACTAGAACTTAATCCTAAACAAAATGTCAAAGCTGTCATGTTGTGGAGTGGTAAGGAATTGAAGGAACCATCTCTAAAAATCTCCAAGAGAGAAGTTGAAGAAGAAGCAACAAAGGAAGCACTGATCAGCCAGAGAAGACGCAGACAGGTACGCATAATTTTGTTGTACAACCCCCTTTTCCTAGTCGATTCACTAAGGCAAGGAAAGAGGAACAAAAGAAAGAAATATGGGAGACTTTCAAGAAAGTCCAGGTAAATATCCCTTTGCTTGATGCCATTAAACAAATCCCTCATTATGCTAAATTTCTTAAGAAACTCTGCACTTCTAAACGGAAATTGAAATTTGATGAGAAAGTGCAATAGAGGGAGAATGTTTCAGCCATATTGTAGAAGAAAAAGCTACCACCTAAATGTTAAGACCCAGGTATGTTCACTATCCCTTGTAAAATTGGTTATTTGAGAATTGAAAGAGCTATGTTAGATTTGGGTGCATCAATAAATGTTATGCTTTATGATGTTTACAAGTCTTTAAACGTGGGGCCTCTCAAGAAAACTAATGTAGTGATTTAATTAGCGGATGGTTCAAATGCTTATCCAAAGGGTGTGTTAGAGGATATCTTAGTTCAAGTAGGTGAAATGCTTTTTCCAACTGATTTCTGTATTTTTCATATGGGGAGTGATGATGTATCTTTTTCAACTCCGATTTTAATTGGAATACCATTCTTGAAAACCACTAAAACAAAAATTTATGTTCATGATGGATCATTGACTATGGAATTTAATGATGAATTAATTAAATTCAATATATACAATGCCATGAAATTTTTGGATGATGAATAACCTATTGTTTCTGTGGACATTATTGACACTTGGATGCAGGAAAATTCATCATTAAATGGAAGAGATGAACTTGAAACAATTTTGGAGATGGGAGATACATTATAGTGGCAAACAACTACAGAATCATTCTTGCCTAACAATAAACTTGAGATGTGTGTTTTGTCATTTGGAGAAAACCAAGCAAGTGATGAAGGAATTGCTATATGTGGAGCTGTCATGAAACAACTCCAAGCTTCTACCTTCGTCGATTCAGCCTCTTACGTTGGAGTTGAGGAGTTTTCCTAGCTATTTAAAATGCATATTTTTAGGTGAGCAAGATACGTTACCTGTTATAATCTCAAACAAACTCACTCTTTTGTAGGGAAATCAATTGATTCAAGTGCTAAAGCAACATAAAGAAGCTTTTGGTTGGACAGTGGCTGATTTAAAAAGTATTAGTCTTACTATTTGTATGCACTGAATATTGATGGAAGATGAAGCCAAGGAGGTAAGGCAACCCCAACTTCGTTTGAATCCACCCATGATAGAAGTAGTGAAAAAGGAAATCTTGAAACTTCTTGATGCTGGAATCATTTATTCCATTTCAGATAGCAACTGGGTAAGTCCGGTCTAGATAGTTGTAAAGAAAACTGGGGTAACTGTGATAGAAAGTAGTGATGGTGAGTTGATACCCACTCGTATTCAAAATGGGTAGAGAGTTTGCATAGATTATAGGAAGCTAAATTCAGCTACTAAAAAAGATTATTTTTCGCTTCCATTTATTGATCAATGCTTGAAAGACTTGCAGGTAAATCTCACTATTGATGTTTAGATGGTTATTCAGGGCATCACCAGATTTTGGTTGCACCAAAGGATCAAGAGAAAACAACTTTCACATGTCTATTCGGCACCTTTGCCTATCGAAGAATGCCATTTGGGTTGTGTAACGCACCAGCGACATTTCAAAGGTGTATGGTAAGTATTTTCTCTAACCTTGTGGAGAATTGTATGGAATTTTTTCATGGATGATTTCACGGTTTATGGAGAATCTTTTGAAACATGCATTATCAACCTTGAGAAAGTTCTTAAACGTTGCATTGAAACTAATTTGGTTTTAAATTATGAAAAGTATCATTTTATGGTTGATCAAGGCATAATTTTGGATCATACAGTCTCATCTAAGGGAATTGACGTCGATAAGGCTAAGATAGATGTTATCAGATCTTTACCTTACCCCGCGACTGTGCGGGAAGTTCACTCTTTTCTTGGTCATGTAGGATTCTATCTGTGATTTATCAAAGATTTTTGAAGATTGCACAACCCATGTGTAGACTACTCTAAAAAGACGTAAAATTTGATTTTGATGAGTCATGCAAGATTGCATTTGTTGAACTAAAGAAACGACTCACTACAACTCCAATTATTTAACCACCGAAATGGGACATTCCCTTCGAACTAATGTGTGATACTTCAAATTATGCAGTTGAAGTAGTTTTGGGTCAAAAGGTGGACAAAGTACCTCACGTCATTTACCATACTTCCTTAGCACGTAACGATGCTCTGAAGAATTATTCCACGATGGAGAAAGAATTTTGGCTGTAGTTTTTGGGTTGGAAAATTTCAGTTTTATCTATAGGATACAAAGGTGATCATTTATTTAGACCATGCAGCTTTGAAATATTTGGTGACTAAGAAAGAAGAAAAACCAAGGTTGATTTGGTGGATCTTACTCCTACAAGAATTTGAGTTGGAAATATGCGACAAGAAGGGAGCTGAAAATTTGGTGGCTGATCATCTTAGCTGAATCACTCCAACCAATGCATTTAATGTTCTCTAAGATGAATTTTCGGATGAAAGCCTCTTTGCAATTCAACAAGTAATTCCATGGTATGCTAACATAGTAAATTTCTTGGTAACTAAGTGATTACCTAGTGATTTATCTAGAGTTGAAAAGGACAAAATTAAACGAGAGGCTAAATATTACTTATGGGATTAACCTAATCTTTGAAAATTTTGTGCTGATCAGATTATTAGAAGGTGTGTTACAAATGCTGAAATTCTTTCCATATTAACTTTTTTTTATTCATCTGTGTGTGGGGGACATTCTGGCCCTAAAAGAACAGCTCGCAAAATTCTTGAATGTGGACTATTTTGGCCTAAGCTACTTTATGATTCTTACATGTTTTGCAAGTCTTGTGATCGTTGTCAAAAAACAGGTAGCTTGGGATCGAGGGATCAGATGCCACTTACTAACATTCTGGTACGTGAGATTTTTTATGTTTGGAGATTAGACTTTATGGGTCCTTTTCCCTCTTCATTTGGTAAGAATTATATTTTGCTTGTTGTGGATTATGTTTCGAAATGGGTTGAAGCTAAGGCTACTTTGTCTGACAATGCTAAAACTGTCATACATTTTGTCAAATCTACCATTTGGCTCGTTAATCCACACCCCCCCCCCCCCGAAATTTGTTTTAGTTTTTAACTCGTATAATATTTACCAATAGATTCCTCGTGGGAACGATCTCTACTTTTCACTACTACATTAATTTGTGTTGCAAGAAGTTATCTCTTTTTATTTGGTTGCAGGCAACAACATTACCAGTACATGTTAAAGATCTCTATAAAATCTATCACATACAGTGTGCTGAAACAGTACTGGAGAAGACTAATTACAAGGTTGTTTCCAAATTTTGACTTTCCCAATAGTGATCAAAGCGGTAGAGCTCGCTCCTAAGGGATGGTCAAGTTGGAAGCTACTTTCCTATGATCATGATGATGGGTAGAACATATTGAACTTGAATTAAATTTTTTTAAGTAATTTATTGAGAATAATTTGATTTACTAACTATTAAACACAAATCATTTACTCAATATAATGTAAAAATAATATCTATTAAATTATCATTACAAAAAATGAATAAAAAAAGACACTTCAAAAATAAACAACCATTAAATAAGTAAAGTAAAGAGCCGTTTAATTCTACTTTTATTTTTTTAGTTGTAGTTTTTTGTTTTTTGTTTTTATTTTTCTTTAAATAAAAAAATTCTTAGTTATTAATGTCAATGTAGTTATATTTTTATCACATATTAGATAAAAAATTAAAGATAAATTATTTTTAGATAGATAAATTTATTTTAATCTCTTATATAATATTTATTAATAAAATCATTTTATTCTATCAAAATAATTAGTTTAAAAATTAAATTTTTATTTATAAATTAATTTTTATTTTAAATATATTTTAATTATTAAATCAAATTTTATTTTAAATTTATATATTTTGAAGATATTTTAAATTTAATTATATTTATTAATAATTATTAAATTAAAATAAATTTATTTAATTACAAAAATTAAATAAAATTATTAAGTAAGATTAAATTATTCTTAATTCATATTAATGTTTAATTTTAGTTAATTAAATATAATATTAAATTAAATTATTCATAATTCTTCTTAATAATCAATATATCATATAATTAAATAATATATATTTAGTTAAAAGTAAATCAGATTAAGGAAAAAATAGAAAAAAAATTATTTTTTATGGTTTTCATAATTTTTGAAAACTAGAAGACACTAAAACTAAGAACAAAAACAAAATTTTTTTTTATTGAATTTGTTTTTTGGAAAATAAGTTTTTTTATTGAATTTGAAAACAAAAACAGAAAACTAGAAATAAAAATGGAAACAAACGAGCCTTAAGCTTTTCAAATTTATATATTTTTTGAATGGATTAAGAAATATTTTGTGAATAGTATCTTACTCAATTGGGTGATATTTCACTTATTTGTATTTGTATTTATAATCAATAAAAGTTGTGCTTGCTGTAAAACTGTGGTAGAATCCAATTTTGCACTCAGCAAAATAAATACAAAATTTTTCATTTTGATTTTTCAAAGTCAAGGTCACTTAAATTCTATAGAATAATTAGCACTTAAATCATAATAAAATATGAATCTTAACTTGTAACTTATTTTGAAGCTTAATTTTTTCTCTTGTCGTTTTCCTTGAATCGTTTTTAAAATAGACTTATCTCAATCACCATAAATGCACACGTGTCCAATCTTTGACAGTATTTATAGAACATATTGAGAGAAGACTATAACTATTGTAGAGAGGAATATGCAAGCAGTTTTAGGTCTCTTAGAGTCTAAGCCTATTTATAATAAACTTTGAGTATTTTAATAAGTTAATTAAAATTAAATTATAATTTTAGTTAAACTTTAATTAGAATTACAATTAATTCTAATTAAATATGAAATGAGACCAAATAAGATATAATATCTCATATTGATCCTTATTTATTAAATATTTTATTCTAAAACTTTACAACCAAGTCTAACTTAACTAAAATACCTTTTCTCTCTTCAACTCGTTCTTTGTATATGACATATTAGGTTTCTAAATATATTGCCAATTGACATAAATTATAACCCTAAATCATATTTAGGATAAGAAAAATTAAACTCCTTTAATTTATCTATAATGATTTAATTAAACAATTTATACCTATAAATCAAGATTGACGTCTAATAATATATCATGACCACTCAAATAGTTAGAATCCATCTGCCTATAGATATTGTCTGTTTGGGTTATCCATCGGGTTAAGGCACTCAGGGTTTTGCTCTTCCCGCACCTGAGAAAATGCATCTATGGGGAAGAGGTATCCGTACCCTTGTAAGGCGTAGTTCGTTCTCCTCTCTAACCGATGTGGGATCTCACATGATCACTCAACTACTTTATATAGTTCATGTTATATCTAATAACTACCGAATGAGCTACAATTACTCAAAATATGTCATAGGTAATATCAAAACATAACAATCCTTATATATAAGATAACTTTGGAGATCTCATCATAATTTTATTTGCATTGTATATTTATCCTATAGCCTTTATTATATACATATAAATATGTATAAGACAAAGAATATCTTTAGATAATTATATCACTAAGCTACAAATAACTAATTGGTTGTAGGGTATAAACTAACAATCTCCCACTTGTACTAAGCTAATCATTTAAGTGTTTTATACCATATCTCTATATGATGATCATGCTATTACTAAGACAATAGTTTAGTGAAAAAATTCTACAAGATTTTCTATGGTAAGCACTTACTTAAATCTTACAACTTTCATCTTAATTATCATCATAATTAAAAGAAGCAATCTAAATACATACTTGAATATTTGATGAGACCTTAACTCCTTTTGCATGCAAAATGACTTTAATGTTCTACAGAACATTATTGCATGAATAATGCAAGGAACTATCCAAGTTCATTGAAAAACTCCTTGATCCAATTAATCATTTCTAAATTGTACTAAATGGAAAATGTATTTTAGCTTTATTAGTAATTAATTCTACATTGACCATTTTCAATCTAAAAATAAAATTGTTCAAAGTAAAATATACCTTAATTAGGATTTACTTCTAAAATGAATATTATTTTAACCTTGAAGTTAAATATCGACCTATATATAAACAAATGGATATCTTTAATACTTCAAAAGTATCATATATTTCAAATACTAAACATCTTCAGTACATTATCTATGTTCCTAGAGTAAAATAGATAAATAACTTCCAATCTTTCTCTATAGATCTAATTCTCATATTTAAGTTGATACTTTTCATATCTAATATAAATTGTTCTTAGATAATTATATTTTCAACAATTGAAAATACTAATTATTCTTCTACCTATAAGGAAGATGTCTTTACATACTTCCGCCGAACTGGATAATTATACTCCCACTGACCTTCTCATAAACATTATAAATTCACAATCATCTTCACAATTAACTCTTAGAATTCATCATAAAAGTGAATCTTTCAATGTCTCGTAGCCTTTTAAATATATAGCTAATGTATCAATAAAGACACTAGTTCCAATTGGATATATTGTTATAAGATTTGAACTTTTCAAATTTCATTTTACTTATACTACTTATCTTGAGAATCATTCTCCTATAAATATATATTGAGACAAACAATTTGTTCAATGGGTTTTTATGATTATAACCAACATTTTGGATATTTCATAGCTTTTTATTATACAATTTAGTTCTAAACTTATTGGAAAATATATACTTTAACGAATCATTACATCCTAAAAACAGTAATTTTAACCTTTTCAAATTCTTAACATTTCATATCTAATATCCAATTTAATTAAAATTTTCATTAAAATTTGGCATAATTAAAATACGTGATATTGATATTATGGCCAAAAGAGCAAAACAACTCCCAACGTTTACACTAGTTTCTAAAATGGACCCGAACGTTTCAGGGTGTTCAAAATGAATCATAACGTTTGCAAAACGTTCAAAGTCAACCCTAACGTTTGGAAAATATTCGAAAAGAACCATGACCATTAATGGTGTTAAGTTACTGTCAGTTATCGGTTGACATGGTTTTTTTTTTAATTTTTTAAAGTGGGACCCACCATTTGAGAACGTGGAATTTTATAATTATTTTCTTCATTTAACAGTGAAAGAAGGTTTAACGCTATTATGAATTTTTCAGTCATAAACGCAACGCTTCCTTCTTAAACGCAACAATTGTTTCTCTTTGGTTTTGATTCTTAAATGCAGAAACATCAAAATATTGCCTGTTTGAAAGCTTTTTTAACAAGAAGAAGATTAAGAAAGGAAAGAACTACGAGGAATTTGTTTCTCCATTAAAAAGAAAAACAAGATCCTTTGAAGTAGATGCAATGCCCGCCTGCTAGTGGTGGTGAACTGGGTCAGAATGGGTTCACGCCATTATGTTCAGCTCCAGCAAAATGGTTAGAAGCACTATTTGAAGGAGAATAAGATGAACCATTGAAGCCAGAAATATGTGCTTGTTAGAATGCTCCAAAACCTTGAGAGTTAGCATTTGTATCGATTTTGGTAAACTAACTGAAGTGAAAGGAAAGGACACTATGCTTGATAAAATGCCAAAACCTTAGTAGGGGCTCAAGGAACATCAAAGGCAACACATATGTGTGGGGTAGAGAATAACAGAACATAACCAATTTTTTTAATAGTAAAATTATATTAATTAAATATTATACAGTATAATGTAAAAGAAAATAAATAAAAAATTTAAATATTTAATTGATATAATTTAAAATTTTTCTTGATTAATCACTTTCTAAAAAGTAATATCTCCATAAATATATTCACGGAGCACGCAACAAACAGTACCAAAACTGCTTGTGCTGAACTTGTTTATTTTGAAGGAAGAATTTCTAGGTCTTATAATACAAAAGCAATGAATTGGAGAAATCAAAGTTTCAACATGACATGAGTAGTAAATATTACATGACTGTCACTTCTTAGAGAGGCATAGAATCTCTCAGGTGTGTTTCAACCTCTAGAACAACTTGTCAAGGGCTTTAATGGACAACCCAGATTCTCCCAAAGCTTGTGAAGCTTTCATTTGCGTCATCAAGCTTCTTTGTCTCAACTCCCTACCCTTGTCGGAATCCATCATCTCTTTGACTCTCCTCTCTACCTCCGTTGAGTTCACGTATCCATTCTTATCTCTATAAGGTTCCGATCATGCATCTCATACATAATATATATCAAATATACATAGCGGAAAATAAAACAGAATCTCAAAAACCAGATATACTCATGCATATAGGTATAAAAAACAAAAACATGAAATGTAATATGTTTACATACCTTTCCAATGATCTCCTTCGTTCTTTAGGCTTCTCCGCGTTGGTTGTCGTAAACCACAACGATCAAAGTAGACCGTCTCTAATGAAAGTTAACACATAGATAGAAGGATGAAACTTCACTAGGAGATGGCTAGAATTTTTCCTTTATGCTAACAAAGACAAGAACTCTTGTGAGAGTTAGAGAGATAGAAAGTGTGCGTGTAAGAAAGAACCTTTCTTTTCACTTGTGTCTTACACAAGATCTACGAAAATCATCTATATTTTTTGCACCATTTGGCCTACCATAATCTCCATCACTAATGGAGAGTTATGGGAAGTTATTGGTCATGAATAGCATGCATTAATGGAAGTTATGGGAAGTTAATGACCATGAATAACATGCATTAATGGAAGTTTGAGAAGTTAATGGCCAAATTGGCGGCCAACAACACTTGTTTATAATCTATTCCATGCAATGTTTTTTTACCATGATCGCATCACGATACAATCTCGAAACACTCTCTCATATCTTGATTCACCATTCAAGACCATTTTATTCATCCTTCGGATCTCCTATATGTGTGACCCATTAGGTTCCCAGTTATGTTGGCCACTTGAATTAACATTTAATTCAAGTAAGTCAAGAGCGGTATCTAGCAATACGTCATAACTCCCAATTAACTGAAAAGTCAGTGGTTTGACTACGAACCCTTCCATACACAATATTGTCATGCAATTTGTCCTTTCACCATTTATACCCCACTTGAGAGTATGGTCAAATTGTCAATTCCCACTAAACTGACTATGTCATATCTAGTCCAAGTGATATTAGATCTTGTCCTGAGGATCTCATTACTCTATGTATCATTAAAGACTCTCTTCATGACACATATCTGCTATGGTCAGAGACTCCCAAGTAATGACCCCGACAAGAGGCCATGGGTATCATCTCCTTCTATCAGGAGTGGTGAATCCTTTATTTGCTACTCAATTACCTTCAAATACCTCAAGTTGTACCCAATCACCACCCTATGAGTGACCCCTGAAAGGCACCGATGAATGGAGTCAAAGCCCAGGGTCAGTATCTGAGACATCCTTAACCACCTCAAGTCAAAGGATACTTACACCATTGTTATGATGAGACTACCATTGACACTGTAATAGAATATCCATATGAATGACTCATAGTAGGTCAATCTAATGTACTTACTATCTTTAGTAAGCATCCACATGTTAACTCTAAACAACTCATGTCTACAACTTATGAGATCTACTACTTGATCCAATTAAGGAGTATAACATATGCTAGCCTATCCAGATTAATGATATTCCTTCTCATTAATCTTATGACTATTAAAGTTTAGATACTAACATAATTACATATGATAGGAATCTCATTATCATGATCTCATCATGATTTCTTCCATGCTATGTTTTGTATCAAGGTCTTCATTAAATCAATTTAAGATCAACATCAAATTCATAAATGTATGAACATCGAAATAATGAAAAATGCCTTTATTAATCATAAAATGATTTGTACAATAAGTGCTA
This sequence comes from Erythroxylum roraimae, assembly GCA_027568915.1. Taxonomy (NCBI): domain Eukaryota; kingdom Viridiplantae; phylum Streptophyta; class Magnoliopsida; order Malpighiales; family Erythroxylaceae; genus Erythroxylum; species Erythroxylum roraimae. The sequence goes on from JAOSBL010000006.1 coordinate 30,092,016, forward strand.
AAGGTGATTGCCTTTAGAGCACTTCTCTAACAAACTCCCACTTACACTAAAGCCAATCGCCTTGATATCTAATACCAGAGGCGTGTATATGTGATACAAAACTCATTTGGGAAATAAGCTTAGTCTACAGATCAGTTATATTCTGATCGGTGGGAACTCTCTCTATTTTGACATCATTTCTACTAATGATTTCTCTAATTAAATGGTAGCGCCTGAGTACATGCTTGGACTTCTGATGAGACCTTAGTTCCTTTGCTTGCGCTATAGCCCTGTTGTTGTCACGATACAACTGCATTGGGTCAGCGATGCTCGGAACCACACCAAGTTCCATGATGAACTTCTTGATCTAAACTGCTTCCTTTGCCGCTTTTGAAGCTGCATTGTACTTCGCCTCTATCATCGAATCTGTACTCGTCTCTTGTTTAGAACTTTTCCAACTGACTGCACCACCATTTAGTGTGAATACATATCCGGACTAGGATATGGAGTTATCCCTATCAGATTGAAAACTAGCATCAGTATACCCGATTACCACAAGATCACCTTTTCTGTATACCAAGAATACATCCTTAGTTCTTCTCAATTACTTAAGGATATTCTTTGACAACCAACCAATGACCCTTACTCGGGTCCGACTGGTATCTGTTCGTAACACTTAAAGCATACGATACATCAGGTCTAGTATATAATATAGCGTACATGATTGATCCTATAGCCGAAGCATAAGGAATCAAACTCACGCGAGTCTTCTCATCTTGTGTCTTTTGACACAAATTTAGAGAGTGTAATCCCATGTAATATGGGAAGATAACCTCTCTTGGACTACTCCTTGTTAAACCTCTTTAACATCTTGTCTATGTATGTAGACTGAGAAAGACCAAGCAACCTCTTAGATCTATCTCTATAGATCCTTATCTCCAAAATATAAGTTGCTTCTCCAAGGTCTTTCATAGAGAAGTTCTTAGCTAACCAAATTTTGACTGGTTGCAAAGTAGAGACATCGTTTCCTATTAACAATATGTCTTCTGCATATAGTATAAGGAACATGATTGCACTCTCACTAACCTTCTTATACACACACGGCTCATCCAGATTTTGTGAGAAACCAAACCCTTTGATTGTCTCATCAAATCGGATATTCCAACTCCTGGATGCTTGCTTCAATCCATAAATGGATTTCTGAAGCTTGCATACCTTTTCTCCATTCATGCATATGAAATCATCAGGTTGTGTCATATACACATCCTCGGTTAGGTTTCCATTAAGGAAAGTTGTCTTCACATCTATTTTTCATATCTCATAATCATAATGAGTGGTGATGGCTAGGAGTATCCTAATGGATTTAAGCATAGCTACTGAGCTAAACATTTTGTCATAGTCAACACCTTGCCTTTAGCGATAACCTTTAGCTACAAGCCTAGCTTTATGGGTAACTACATTACCCTCCATGTCAGTTTTCTTCTTCAAAACCCATTTGCACCCTATGGGTGGTTTTATCCCTTTGGGTGGGTCAACCAAAGTCCATACTCGGTTTTCATACATGGAATCCATTTCGGATTTCATAGCTTGAAGCTATTTGTCAGATTCTGAACTCTTCAAAACCTCTTCATAAGTAGTAGGCTCATCTTCTTCTATGAGCAATACATCATTAAGTTCACTTGTGAGAAATCGTATCTTTTAGGAACATGACGTATCCTACCTGACCTATGAACTTCTTGTGTGTCAAAAGGTTGAACTATTATTTCATCTCTATGAATAATAGTCTCGGGTTTAGGCAATTGATTTGCATCTGTTTGAGCATCTTGAACTTTTACAAGTTCAATTTTGCTCCCACTGCCTTCTCTTAGAAGAAATTATTTCTCTAAAAAGACAGCATGTTTTGAAACAAACACCTTTTGTTCCGAAACATAGTAGAACCGATATCCTATAGTTTCCTTAGGATATCCTACAAACAAACAGTTGTCAAATTCAACTTCAAGCTTATCTGACTGAATCCGCTTCACATAAGCATGACAACCCTGAACTTTCATTTGAGAAAGATAGGGTTTCTTGTTAGTCCATATCTCATATGGAGTAACATCAACTGACTTGGATGAGACTTTGTTTAATACATAAATAGAAGTTTCGAGTGCATACCCTTAAAAGGATTTTGGTAAATCTGCTAAACCCATCACAGACCTCGCCATTCTAACAAGGTTTGGTTTCTCCTCTCAGCCACATCATTGTGTTGTGGCGTGTAAGGTGGAGTCCACTGGGACAATATTTCATTATCCCTGAGATAATACAAAAACTCTTGGCTTAAGTATTCACCACCTCGATTTGATCTAAGTGATTTAATACTTCTCCTAAGTTGTTTCTCAACTTCATTTCTGAATTCTTTAAACCTTTTAAAGGCTTCAAACTTGTATCTTATAAGATACACATACCCATTGAGAATGATCAACGATAAAGGTAATGAAGTATACGAAACTTGAAGTATACAAAACTACTTTTAGCATGTATGGACAGTGGATCACATACATTAGTATATCTAAAAATCCACTAGCTTGTTCAACCTTTCTGTTAAAGGGTAACTTAGTCATCTTGCCTAATAAGCAAGATTCACATGTATCATATGATTCACAATCAAATGACCCTAAACTACCACACTTGTGTAGTTTAGTCATACGTCTCTCACTTATATGGCCAAGGCAACCATGCTATAAGTAAGACAATTTCACATTATCTCGTTTTATTCTTTTGTTATTATTGATATTTAGAACTGGATTAGACATATCCAATATGTATATACCATTGCACAATGTACCCAAAGCATATAACATTCCATTCAAATAAATTGAACAACCATTGTTACTGAAATTTAAATGGAATCTAACTTTATTAAGACTAGAAATAAACATTACATTTTTAGTCAAAACAGGTACATAAAAACAATTGTCCAATTATAATACAAGCCTACTAGGGAGTGCCAATACATATGTGACTACAACTAATGCAGCAACTCTTACTCCATTGCCCACTTGCAAGTTTGACTCTCCTTTGTTGAGTTGTCTACTGTTCTTGAGGCCCTACATGTCAGTACAGATGTGTGAGCCACAATCGGTATCTAATACCCATATGTTGTTATCATAAACAGTATAAATATCAATAACATAAATACCTGAAGTAGATGGTGCATCAGATGCCTTCTTCTGCTTCAAAGACTCTAGATAGGCCTTACAGTTTCTCTTCCAGTGGCCATCCTTGCCATAGTGGAAGCAAGTTCCCTTCGAGGCAGTCTTCTTTGCTTTCTTGACACCTTCCTTATGCCCTGCGGACTTCTTCATCTTTTGACTCTTTTTCTTCGAACCAAAAGAGTCCACCAGCATCACAACCTTGTCCTTACGGATAGATGACTCAATTTCCTTGAGCATGCTGACCAGCTCAGAAATTATGTTAGATATATTGTCCATCCGATAGTTAAGCACAAATTGTGAGTAACTATCAGTTAAACCCGTTAGAATTAAATCAATACTTAATTCATGATCCAACAGAAAACTAAGGAGGCCAATCGCTCGATGTAGCCATTCATCTTTAGTACGTACTACACTAGAGATGTCCCTTCAACCATCTTGGAGTGGAAGAGCAATCGCGAAGTCTTGAACCTTTCGGACCTTGCTTGCTTATCAAAGAACTCCCTAAAATGATAGACTATGGTATGAGCATCCACTGCCTCGTGCTGCTTTTACAACTCCCGTGACATAATGGCTAGCATAATACAACTCGCCATCTCGCTATCATCGAGAAGCTTCCTATATGCCCTCCGATCATCATCAGAGGCATCAACAGTAGGGGGATCATGAAGTGGTTCTTACAAGACATAACCAAGCTTCTCAGACTTGAGAACTATTCTCAAGTTCCTGAGCCAGTCAAGGAAGTTTGGTCCAGTCAATTTGTTAGCTTCTATCAATGATCTTAGATTCACACTAGTACTCATGGTGTTGACTCGGGCAATTGCAACCTTTTGTCAATAAGATAAAAATTAGAATGTACTTAAATGCATGTCTATAAGGACTTTAATTGTTGGGTCCCGAAAATTTTTCTTTATACTTATTTTGCCTAAATTGTTTTAATTGTGTGTGTATATACTTATTGAGTCTTGTAATTAGCAAGTATGATTGAAAGAAGAAAAC
>JAOSBL010000006.1:30120092-30134179 GCA_027568915.1 Erythroxylum roraimae
TTGTGTTGAAATTCATGTGTAGCGACTAATGATTCGTAATCATTAGGGATAACATGACCTAGGTTAAATGACACATCTTATGTGGTTGTTGCCTTAATTAATTGGTTTTCCTAATTCATAATGTTACTGCCTAATTAAATATAGAGATCGTATCCTAAGTGATTTGGTGGTTAGGTTTAATTAACGATCGTATCTTGATTAAACAAAACCTAAGGAAAAAGTCGGGTTAATCATTAACCCACGATTAATAGTTGCTAGGAGAAAATGTAACACACCACTTTTATAGGGCATATTCTCGAACATAACGATGATACTCGAGAATATACTCTACGCGGATAGTATGTTAAGACTATCGAAATAACACATTACAAACTTTTCACGCATCAGAAATACCTTAAGCAACTCATATTTCATTTGGGCCTATTTCAATACAAACATATTCAATCAGAAAGTCATTACATTTCAGAATTCATATGTACATAATACAACAGTTGCGTAAAGCAATGCTTAATACAAATTAATTGAAGACATATGCAAGTGCTAGCTGATCCCGACCCCTAGCTCATGCTCATTTGCAGTGGCTGAACTTCGATTAGGCTAATTGGATAACTCCTCTAAACCTGAAAAGCCACGTTGCAATTTTGGTGAATTTTATGAACTGAATTGAGTAACCATCCTTAATGGTTCACTCTTGTCATACAACACAACAATTCATGTTATCATAAAACTCACATCAACTTGATTATCATCAAGTAATATCACGAAACACTTTGTTCACAAATGTCACATTTCAATCACAAATCCATAAAATCCATCAATTTGCTACAATTTTGCATAACACAATCATCTATAAATATCACGTATTTATATAAGAAAAGTCCTCAAAACAATGCAATCCTTCAATTTATTCATATCATATGTGAATGCAATGTTGATGAGACTCAAATTCATTTATTACGTTGTTGTGACCGTGTACCCTTTTCACTGTCCCTTATCCGTTGTGGATACCGGGCTTTTTCATACTGTCTCTTATCTGTTGGGAATACAGAGCTCATTGCACACATTGAGCCTTAGGCTCTCCCACAAATGTCTGAGCATTAAGCTTTTTTTCACTGGCAACATCAATCACAACTGCCTTTATATTTTATGCATTGGAATGAAATACATTCCACAAATTTAATCATTATGCTTATTCAGTTGCATTCACATTCTTTCTCATTCACATTTGTCATCGGACTTTTAGTCCGGCATTCAACATTTAAGTTAAGAAACAAGTAGTCAATCACATTCACATTCAAGTAACACTTCCAATGTTTTATTCATACATCAAACTCCTCGGACATTTCATGTTCGGAATTCAGTACATAAACAACATATATCAAATTCAATTAGTCAATCTCATTCACATAAAAGTAGCACTTCCAATTATGTTTACATGCATTAAATGCCTCGAACAATTATTGTCCGAAATTCAGAACACAATTAGTACATATCAAATTCAATTCAGTAATAAACAGAACAAATTAAGGTGAGACCATCTTAGGTTACTCACAGTACGCTCTCGTATATGCTATTGCCTGGATGGTCCAGCAATGTTAGAATGATGGCGTACGTCTTGAGCTTCTAAATACACATACATTGTACGCATTACTAACTTGATCAATCAAATACATATTCAACTATGCACATTTATATGTGCCATGTGCAATGCATGTTCAGTGATTATCCAGGGTATCTTTCCTTAATCACAATTCATAATAGTTCAAACATTATCACTCGAATATGTCTTGTTAACACTTAGGTTAATACCTTAAATACACTTGATCATGCTCAATTCATTAACCATTCCAACTTTTTCCTCAAAATAGACTTTCGGGTCTACTTTGCATGATCATTATAACAAGAAAAATGGTGTATTTCTATAACACTTTCTTCTAGACAATTATTCCCCTATGCCTTAAGTTTCTAATGACACTAAGATCATACAAGTTGGTTCATGATTCTATGAGTTATGCTCAAAATACTACAGATTGAGTGCATTTGAAATTTTGGCTAGGGCATGATCATGCATTCAAGTTGTATAACTTATATCTCTCAATTAAAATATCAAAAAATTACAAAATTTATACCAATTGAAATCTAAGAGAATAAGCTACAACTTTTGTGAAGACAACTTTGTCTGATTCGGCCTACATCAATACAGTTTATTCGATAACAACAGGACATGATTTCTGTCTTGGATAGTGCTACAGCCTAAGCCAAAACTTAATTTCAAGCTAAATTTCAAGACTCTTAAGGACAGAATTCAATTTCAATTTCTCTTAAAAATTGAATCCAAATGTCTCTAGTTCAATTTAAGTTAAGAATCATCTCATTTGTAAATCTACAAATCAAAATATAGCCAAAATACCTAAGCATGATTAGTGAAATGATTCCAGTTAACAATATTCCAGCACACTCACCATTTTCATCCTAAATTTATCACTCAATCTTTTCCGAATGGATTCAGATGTTCATAAATTTTGGTGGAGATGAAGAACAATGTGTTATGAGTCTATTGGTTCAAGTCTCATGTCATTTGGATGTCAAGAGAAGAAGTTATAATAAAAGGAACAAAGGATGTTTAGAGAAAACACTACATCTAACATATTCCGGCAATTCTTCTTCACCAATATCACATGCATTTCATTCCAATTCAAGCATCATTCTTATATCATTGGACATGCCATAAAATTCAGATTATTACTTGTTAGGCTTTCAATTCAGCTCAAACTTCAGATGAAATCAAGTCTCCATGCAAGCAAAATTCGTCACCAACTTAAGATGAAAACAAGTTAATTTTGGACAGCAAGATGAAGGTAGCTTTCAGCTAGTTTTCTTAGCTGTTTTGTGAGAGGTTAAGGTGTGAATTTCATGTACCAATTAAGCTAGGGCAAAGAATAGAATACAGAGAAAAGTTTGAAGCAATTTTGGTGGAGAAAGATGAGGGAAACAGTATAAATGTTGCTACTAGAATTTGCTTCATCAACATGCTAGGTGTCACTATTAAAGCACAACACTTGTCCTAAGGCACGTCTTACATTTTCCTAATCAAGATTCTGCCCCTAATCCACTCAAGATGCTGCCATTAGTCACTAATTAATCAATCTATATGCCTCATTATAATTAGTCCACATGTCACACAACAATTGGTCCATTTGTCATTTAACTACTAGTCCATATGTCACACATTTAAGCATGCCAAATGTTACTCAATTTAAGGCTTCATCATCCAAAATTTTCATACATCAATTTATCCTACCACTTAAGATTTGTCCTAGTCCAAATGTACATTTTATTTCATCAATCTTGCAATTAATCACAATTAATTCCAATTCACTAATTGAAATCCAATCATACCAAAATTCAAGACATACCAAATCACAATTCACATCATTTTCACTTAACATTTTTCATACCCCGGGACATGTCAATTGAGTGTCATTGTCTAATTCACAATTCATGTGTGTATGCTCATTTCATGCCTTTGAATATAATTATAATAATCATGTCACAATTGTACCAATTTTGCTCTAAATACTGACACTCATATAGCTCATTAGTCTAACTCTTTAAATATCTCAATCATTTGAGAGACAGGATGCTACAATTCTCCCCCTCTTTAAGACATTTTGTCCTCGAAATGCTTAGCTAACTATTTCAACAGATGGGATAATATTGTCTCATGTTTTTCTTAAACTCCCAATTAACTTATTTTCTCGAATGATTTTCGCCAATCATTCGATTTCCTCATATTTCTTATTGACCTTTCCTGATGATTAACTATTTTTACTGGTTTCTCCACATATTTCACATCATTGACATTCTCAACTTCCTGAGTTGGCAACAGATTCATCAAATCTAACTTGTATCTTCTGAACATATTAGTATATAATATAGTGTGGATCTAAGTTCTTCTCGCAATAGCAATAGTGTTATCCTAAATTCAAGAACCTAATAATGTAGTTGGATACTTTACAACAGATAAAACACATGCACTCACTATAATATGTTCATTTTTCTCATGCCGGAGTTTCATATCTATCCAACTCTAGTATTCATCAAACCCCCCTTTTTCCTAAACACTAATTAATTTCATTCATAAACTTTGCACACAATCTCTATGGGATCGACCTATACTCACTACTGTTATAGTAGTAGTCTAGTTTTATTTTGACTAGCATAACGACGCATAGTCATATATATATCTACCTTTGATGGAGTTTGCATATAATAATAGTTATAACTCTAGCATCGGTATGACACCGTTTAAGGCATTATATGGCAGGCGATGTAGAGATCTGATATGTTGGTATATAAATGGTATTAGATTGTTAGAGGGATCATAGTTGGTTTAGGATATGATGGAGGAAATAGGGGTGGTAAGGCAATGCTTGAAGGCAGCTTAAGATTGGCACAAGAAATATGCCGATCTACATTGTCAGGAGATGGAGTACAATGTTGGAGATATTGTATTTCTTCGAGTATCACATTGGAGGGGAATTCTGAGGTTTGATAGGAGAGGGAAATTGAGTCTGAGATCTATCGGGCCATATGAAATTGTACAATATATAGGACCATTAGCTTATCGATTAACATTACCATCAAAGTTATCACAGATTCATGATGTGTTCCCTGTGTTGATGTTGAGACAGTATCGATTAGATCCTAGTCATGTTATATCAAGGCCTGATGTTGCACCCCGTTTTTAAAGCCCAAAATGTTGGACCTTGTTCCCGGAGCCCAACTATCTGGAGTCAAAAAGCGTGAGCGGGTTTTCTTGTAGGGTTATTTCAATGAACCCTCACTTCCTTTCCATCAATATTTTTGAATTCAAAACCAATGGCTATCAATATTTTTGGAAAGGTAGAAAAACGTGTTAGGAATCTAGCGCTTCAAGAATCACTTTATTTGGAGGTCGGATGATGAAGTTATGGCCAAAAGAATCCAACATGTTTATCTCCTTAATCATTTTGTACCTGCCTTGGCGCAATTGCTATAACTTTCACTAAAGATGTCGGATTAATGTCATGTTTGGAAGGTTTGAAAGAGGACTTCTAGATTTACAACTTTCATAAAGACTTAGAAGTGAAATTCTGCCATTTGTATAAAGCACGGACTGTGTGAATATACATGGTCAGACCATATGACTTTCTGGTCTGGCAGTTTTTCAGCATCAGGAATTACATGGCCTGTGTGAATTCACACGAGCAGACCGTGTAACCTTCAGGTGTAACAAAAAATTTCACCCTCCAAGACCCCTCCAATGGATCCTAAATCCATTCTAACTTCTCCTTTCCTTATAATCTCCTCCAATTCCACCCTTCTAGTGCAAAAACCACTTCATGTCCATTTAACTACTAAGTACATCTCGTTAACACTTGAATCTCAACTCCAAAGGATTCATCACATACAATCTTTCCAACTCCAGCATGCTATTCTAACACTAGCAACAATTGGCAATCTCAATAAAAGAATAAGCACATCCATCAAACTCAAACTTTAAAATAACATAATCATACAAAAAGGAACTTCTCAAGTTCTCATTCTCATTTCTAAACACACTGAATGTTTGAACAAGCTTTACTTACATATCAACATACACATCAAACTTAATACAAAATACAAAAGGATGCTCATGTTTGATATGCCTATGAAGCTATCCAAATTAGTCACTAACTTAGTACAAAAGACTCCTAGCTATCTTGGAGTTTTCGAATGCCTGGAAAGGATCGCTAATTTTCTTGGTCTGCACCTAAGGAGAGAAAATTATGGGTTGAGCTACACAGCTCAATGTCTAATATATTTATAGCCATTGGCAATAAGCCACATAATCAAACATGTAAAAATATCCATATAGGCATGCATGTTTTGTCTTAATCCAACAATGAATTCTCAACATTCACAATTCCAATACACATCTCATAATTCAATACATCATCACATAGAACATATTGGATGTAATTTACATCAAAGCATATCACTCAAAATTTCATCATAACTTAACACATCAAAATGCAAATGCACAAACAATTGGCTCGAGGGTTCCGTGGAACAAAACAGAGAAACTGAAGGTTACTCAGTGAACGAAATGAGTCCAAATTTCGGATCTTGTGGGCCATAAGCAGGCAGCTGAGAGAAGGCTTTATGTCGACGTGCACGTGACTACGAAACGGTTCCACTCTTGTCCAAACACAATCAACTCTCATGCTCAATTCAATCATTCACAATTTCATATTCTCATACTTTTTCTTTATACAAAATGGCATAACATGATCATACTCACAATTTAACCATATCAAAATGTTATATATCTTTCAATGCATAACATATCATAAAACACATCATAGCAATTCACAATTTATCAATTCAAGCTTATACATACACACATATGCACATTGCCCATTTACACAATAACTATAAATATTTTACCCATCTTATAACTCTTGAAAATCCAAACTCAATTTGGCCCTTCCTCTTGCTCTTGGATAGGTTGTTCTTGATTTCCTAATATAACCAAAATTCTCATTCAATTCCAATTCAAATGGAAATTCCCCAAATTTTTATAATCACAAAAAATGAAATTAATACAAATCAAGCTCAAACTTAACCTACCCATAGTCCATCTAGGTTAGAAAACCCAAAACCTAGCTTAGAAACCCTAAGATCAAATAGGTTCCCTTAAACCATCTTCTTCCAACATAAAACCCCTTTCTCTCTCTAAAACTCCTTTATTCTCAACACAACCCATTTCTTCAATAAGCAAGAAGAAAAGATGAAGAACTTACCTTAAAAAGCTTGATTTCTTCTTCTTCCCACGATTTTCCTCCTTCCCTAGCTTCTTCAATTTTTCTTCTCTTCTTTTCTTCCTCTCACATTTTCTCTTCTCTTTTCTTCTCACACTCACGACACTCTCCTCTCTTCTTCTAATTCAAGACAACTATTATCCTTGTTCTTCCAATTATGCCCCTCACTTACTTAGACTTTCCCATTTTGCCCCTTCTTTTGTCTTTTATGTCTCTAACCCTTTAATCCACTTAACACCACATTAATTCTAACTAAGTCCCAATCTTTTCATCAAATTTTCAATCTTTATTCATACCTACTAAATAAATGACTCAATTCTAAAAATAAATAATTAAACAAACAAACAAACATAAATAAATCATTAAACAATTAATAAGAAATTAAAAAATTCAGGATTCAACACCTGATATCGAAATTACAAATGATACGACTTACAACGAAGAGTCAGTGGAGATATTGGATAGACAGATTATGAAATTAAGGAGATGGGAGATTCCGATGGTGCAAGTTTTATGGAGTCATCATTGTACTCCAAGAGAGGCTACTTGGTAGGTAAAGGATGAAGTTCGACGTTAGTATCTTCATTTGTTTGGACCTCAGGTATGTAATTTAATTTTAAAGACGAATTTTTTTTGGGATTTATGAAGCCTACAAATAGGAAACAAGAAGCAACCCAACATTTACCAAAACCTAGCAGCCCAGCCCATAAAACCATTAATTAGAGAGGTATAAATAAAAGCAATCTACTGGAATTAAACAAACCAACATCAACAAACTCAAGTCTTCTTCATTTTTTTTCTCTCATTTATTTCCAACTGGTAAGTTTGTAATGTATCGTGTTTCCCCTGCATATGAATTGTTTCTCATATGTTCCCTCATTTTGTTTGTTTTGTAGCAAGTTGTGAGGAAATTGTGGTGATTAACAACCCTAAAAATCCTTAGTGTATAGGTAAAATTCCAGCAATTATTCTATAACTTTTATTGTGATTTTTAATCATCCTACACTAGTTTATAGTTGGATTGCATGTTGTGATTGCTTGGGAAAATAATTGAAGTCATGGAAAGAGATAAAATAGAGAAAAGGTAGCTGAAAATGAGAAAAAAGGAGAAGAGGAAAGGGTCAAGAAGATGGCAATTTTCGGAAAATTTAAGTTGCAGTAAGGGGCAAAATGGAAAATGCAAAAAGTTAAGGGTAAAACTGGAATTTACATCCAAAAAGGATATTTTTGGTATTAATTGAAATAAATGTGGGTAAAATAGGACTTTTAATTAGTTAAGGGTATTTTAATAATTATGGTGGTTAGGATAGTAAGGATATTATTTTTATAATTAGGAATAAAGTGGAAAAGGAAATAATTGTTGCATTATTAATTATAATTGGGATGTAAATCTTCTTAAATTAGTATGATATTTTTTTTTAATTTTTAAGTCCGAAGGTCAAATTAAGGAGTAAATTGGAAATCAATTAGTTGAGTCCGAAATTGAGGTAAAGATAACCTTAAATTATATTCTTAGAATAGTATTTTGTTATTAATAAATTCTTTAATAGTGAATCATATTTTGGATTAGTCATTAATTAAATTAATAATTATCAATTACATTTGTGGATTTTTGAATTATATAAATTATGTTATTTTATTTCCTAAATAATTACAAAGTATAAGGTGTTTCGTTTTTATTTTTTGTTATATAAATTGAGGTGTAATAGTTGTTAATTTGGTGAAAATGTGTTATTAAATAGAGATTGGCTAATAATAGTTGTGAATAAATGGTGTAAATCGTGAATTTGTGGCTCACCTAGGATAGGTTGCATTTGATGGTTATAAATTGATAGGTTGTTTAGATATAAGTGAGCGATGGTTAGGTATATATCCATGGAGCAGTTATCAGGACATCCTAAGTCCCAAGGATGTTCTATACCAATGGCTAGGTAGCAAAGTGGTAGCGAAATATCCTGAGTATTGGAGATATCCTGTGTCGATGGCTCGATACTGGAATAGTAATCGGGTACCAAGTGAGATTGAGAAATTGAGATACCTTGTACCAATATCTATACATTTAATTACGTTTCCACTTGGTGAGAGATTATGAAGAGTACGGATGAGCTGGCTAACCATTAAATGTAAGCCTACTAGGTTAAGCAGGGCTTAGACAATTCAGTTAACTATGAGACAAAACATAAAAGGTAGTTATATAATAATTTTAGTGTTAATCATTACTTTGATAAGATTGGATGTTTAATAATTGTTTGGATAAACTAAGTAATGTGGTGTATCTTCGTATAATATGAATATTTTAATCACTTAACTAAGTTTTATTTTTATATATTAAGTTATTTAATCTTAAGGGTACAGTTGGTTACCCTTACTGAATAAGCAGTTCACCCCTTACTACTAATATTTTTGGGAGATCGAGAGATTGCCGATAACCCTAATGCATAGGACTGACAAAGTAAAGTTTAGGTGGAGCCAGCAAATTAATTAAGTAAAATTTTATTGTATATATTTTTTAATTTGACAGTTAGTTGCGTTGTATGGATTACTTTTATGATTGACGAACATCTTTCTTTTACAACTGATGGGGATTTTGGTAGTTAATGTTATGCTTTAGGAACAATTTGGATAATTGTAGTTTAAGAAGTTTTTAGAGAACCACAGTCTTCGATTTTCCATTCATATTAACAATATTTTTCCTTTGCCACTCTATCAAAATCCACCACCAATATTACCATTATTTTTCAGTTTTGTCCCCCACTAGTTTTATTGTTCTTCCACCAATTCAATTGGCCATCTTTTCAAGGTTTCTTGAGTTAGAGCCATGATTATGGCAAACCAAATTGTTCTTACCCCTCAAGCATCAACACCATCAACCCCTACCATAAACTACATATTTTCTATCAAACTAACCATAAATTATCTTACTTGGAAAACCCAATTTATTCATCTTATCAAATTATGAATAATTTTATTGGTGGCACACTGCCACTACCTTAAACTATTCCTTCTCTAAATGATGCAAATACTACAAACTCAAATCTAACTTATAGAAGTTAGCTTTCTAGAGACCAACTTTTACTTTATTGGATTTTATAATTATTGACAAAGAAGTGTATCCCAATATTATTAGATCAAAGATTCCTTATTCTTCTTGGAAAACACTGGACAATGATTTTGACTCTATTTCTCAAAATCTCCAATTATTGTTACATATTATAATCCAAGAATTAAAGAAGAACGATATAATGTTACACATTATCTTTAAAAAGCTATAACCTTAGCTGGTAAACTAGTTAATGCAAGTCGTCCATTGTTTGATGCTAAATTTAGTGCAATAATATATCATAATATTGGTCTAAATTTTCATCACATCATTCCAAATCTCAATTTGTAGTAAGAACCAATACCTTTCTTTGAGTTGTATAACTAGCTCTTTGTCTCATAAGATTTTATTATAAAGCTATCAAGAATCACTTATGGTAGATCTTATTTATTGCCCTCAAGTACCAAATGCTCCTACTTCGAGAAGCTTTTCTCATCAATCCACAAATTTCTACAACTCCAACTACAAACTTAAATGTCCAATTTTGGTTATCATAACCATATTATAATGAACTGTTGTAAAAGTTATGCATCAAGGCAAAACTTTTGTTCTTCACCTTAAGCCAATATATCTTGGGACTCAGGTTATAATACTACTACTCGTATGGCTTCGACTCCCACTATGATGCCTCCTTCATATACACCATCTAATCATCTTTGTTGCTTGTGCCACCTATATTTTCTCCTACACCAACTTTGTAGTTTTAAACTTGGTATCCAAACACTAGAGTTACCCACCATATAATTCTAGAACATCAAATGTTGTCTAATCCTCGAGAATACAAAGATAGTGATAAAAAAATGTTTGTAATAGTCAAGGCTTGCATATATCTCATATTGGTAATGTTTTTATACCTCTTTAAATAATCAAAGTTTGGTTATTAAGAATGTTCTTCATGTTCCAAAAATCTCTAACTGATTACCATCGGTTTAACAATTTACAAAGGACAATAATTGGTTTTTCGAATTTCATTCTAACTATTTCTTGGTTAAAAAATATGGGAGTAAGGAAATCCTATTACAAGGTAGGAGTAAAGGTAAATTATATGAGCTTCCAAAATTATAACCTCGAGTTTTATTATTTGAGTGCAATTCGTTTGAATCTTAGCATGCTAGGTTAGGACATCCAATGTCAAAAAATTTATAATAAAAGAAAAATAGTATGTCTTTTTCTATGGTTTCTAGTCTTTTTTTTTCAATTGTGTTTCGTGTAAGCTAGGAAAGTTAGCTAAATTATCTATTCCTCTAGTTGAACATAAGAGCTATAATCCTTTTGAAATTATATATTCATATGTTTGGGGGCTTTTATTGTGTTAAGAATTCTTGGTTTTAAATATTTTATTTTTTGGTAGATAATTTTCCACATTATTCATGGTCATTTATTTTGCATAATAAAGTGACATTTTAAAGAATTTATATCTTTTATTCCTCTATAATTTAATTGTAAAAAGAAAGATTTTCATTCAGACCGGGGGCAGTGAATTTTAGAAATTAAATTAACATTTCAAGGAAAAAGGCATTGTTCATAGAATTACTTGCTTTGATATTCATGGACAAAATGGTCTATCTGAGTGAAAAATTAGGCATATAATTGATTCAAGAGTAACTCATCTTCATTATTCTTCGATTCCTTTTAGGTTTAGGATATGTTTTTCAAGTGGTTGTTAATAATATTAATTTCATGCCTAGTTTAAGTCTAAGTAATGCAATACCTTTTGAATTACTATTTAAATCCAAACCAAAATATACTGAAAATAAAAATTTTGGTTGTGTAATTTACCTATATCTTCGGCCCTACAATAAACATACATTTTCATATTGTACCAAATAATGCATTTATTTAGGTCCTACATTAAACTATCATGGTCATCTTTATTTAGATTTGGATGGCAAGTGAATATATATATCTAGGCATATTTCTTTTGATGAAAATATCTTTTATTGTAAGAATTGGATTTTTATTAATAAAATTGATTCTTTCTCTTCACATTCATCGTGGTTAAGCTTATCAGCCCCTTTCCTTCTGCAGTGCAACCATGTATGAACTCTACTTCCCTACAAACTTCTTCCTTATCTTAATCTCTTAACTATTCACATTATTTGCAATCTACACCTAATATATCTCTTATCCTTACTCGACTTCTACAAGATAATTATCCCTTAGCTAATTCTTCTAGGACAGGTCTTAATTGTTGACTTATCTAACTAGTAATATGTATCTTCCACATGACCACCAAATACTAATCATATCCATCCCATAGTATTAAGACCAAAGACTATGGAATGTAGAGAACTAAATATTGCAGAGAAAACTAATTTCAAAATAAAGTACTTGAAATATGAACCAAAAACTATAATCAAGCTAAAAATTATTTAGAGTGGCAAAAGGCTATGACAAATGGAATAATTCCACTTGGATTTTAGTACCTAAACCTTTACAAGCTAACATTGATGATAAAAAGTGGGTGTACATGATAAAGAGAAAGTAAGATGGTTCTATGGATAGATATAAAGCTAGATTAGTAGCCAAAGGTTTTACAACGTAATGCATCTTTGGCCTATTAAGCAACTTGATATTTCAAATGCCTTTCTTCATAGGAACTTAATCGAGACCATTTATATGAAGCAACTGATTAGTTTCACTGATGAGTTCAAGCCAAAATTTTTCTTCAAATTGCAATTATCTCTTTATGATTTAAAGCAAGCCTCATAAGCTTGGTTCTTTAGTTTTGGTAATTTTCTTCACACCTTGCAATTTAATTCTTCTAAGGTTGATAATTATCTCTTTATTTGTAGAAATAATGACCAAATTATATATATATTGGTCTATATTGATGACATTGTTGTCATTAGTTCTTACTCTTTATTAGTTTTCATATTTATTTCTTCACTCCAATGTGAATTTCTTGAGAAAGACCTTGAGAACTTGTTTTACTTTTTTGGAATAGAACTAGTTGTACATACAAAGAAAGGATTATTTTTGTCACAATTGAAACATACTCGTTAGCTCCTAAATAGATTAGGTTTACAAGATTCTAATGAAAAAGAAACTACATATAAGAGATAGATTTAATTCGAATAAAATGACAAGGGCCCGTCAAAGTTTAAAACAACAATAGGTGTAGCACCCCACTCCCGCAAGACCCGAACCCGACATCGAGAGTGATATCCGAGTCCGTAACCCGCGAAGGTGGCGTGCTAGAGCACTTACTCAGTCAAAAGTCGGTACAAATATTTTTGTAATGCGATAAACATAAGCATAAGCAGAAATCAATTACTCATTGGGCCACTTCCATTTCATAAATAATTCAATCAACACATTACAATCATTCGAATTTCAATAACCAATTGGGGCCCACTATAGTTACACAACACTACTTTACAGAAATTGCGGAATACACTTTTGATCAAATACAGAAGACAGACACAACTGATCCCGACTTCTCCCTTTGCCCACAAGCAGTAGGTATACCCCCGTTTGTCTAACGGGGTATTCTTCAGAGTCCTGAAAAATAATTGCAAATTTTGGGTGAGTTTTGCGAACTCAGTAAGTGACCATCATCGATGGCTCACCCCGTCACATAATACATAGTTCACAGTCATAGCATTTCACATTTCACTTCTATTTCACACTTCATATTCAACACACTTTGATCATTCAGAGTATGCATATGCAGTGCACGTGAGACCCATGTTTCGTTTGTTATTTTGTGGTGACCGAGGGCCTAAGCTGTCCCATAAAGGGCTCATTAAACGTTAAACGCGTCTTAGGGGTAGGAGAGCCCTCTGGGTATGCACTACTCCCCTTCGAGCTCGAGGCTCTTTTTCTTCACTCGTTGAGCTTTAAGCTCTGATCGTTGGCCGCTCTAGTCACAACTCCTGTTATGTTTCATGCATTCATGACATGAAATGCAGCAGTCACATTCACACGAGCCCATTCAATCACATCCCAAATTATCAATCATTCCGACATTCCACATGTTTTCACTTACATGCCAGTGCACATTCAGAAAATACTTAACAATCACGTCAATACACTGAGGTCGTCCAATTCACATGCAAGTAGCATTTCAATGATCGATCGGTACAAGAATTCCAAATAAAACAAACAATGAAAAGGAGACCATCTCGGTCTACTCACAG
>JAOSBL010000006.1:30136202-30162701 GCA_027568915.1 Erythroxylum roraimae
TATAACAATCCTATTATGCATGAGCAGTCCTCTATACGCTCAATCTAGCCCATCCTATGCCAATTTACCAATCTACCATTCCGGTTGAGGGTGGGATGTTACATGAACAATTGCATTTAGCATAAATTTAAAGTCCTTGACATATTGTAAATGAAATGATTATTCTTTCTAATTTCTTTGTCCTAGTATATCTCCTACAACTTACTTATTTACATCGTAAATAATTTCATTATCATAATTTGGTGGTTATATAAATGGTGCCAAATTTAGTAGCTCGACAATCTTTTTGAAAGTCAAATGGCACGTCTTTTGCCAATATCTTTGATAATGGTTGTGTAATTTGAGAAATCTTTAGTGAATCACTTATAAAAATCTGCATGAACAAAAAAAATACAAATTTCTTTTAGATTAGTAGGGTATGTTAAGCTTGAAAAAAAATCATCCTTAGCGTTGTCCACCTTAATACCTCTAGCTAAAACTACATAACCCAAAACTATTCCTTGTTAGACTATAACATGGAATTGCTCATAATTTAGAACCAAGTTTATTTATATTCAGCACTTTACAACTTTAGCCAAGTCATATAAACATTAATCAAAAGAATTTTCATAAATAGTAAAGCCATCCATAAAATTTGCAATGCAATTTTCAATTAAATAAGTGGAAATTCTCATCATAAATCTTTATAACGTACCTAGGGCATTGAACAATTCAAAAGGCATATGTCAGTAAGGTCCCAAAAATATAAGTGAAAATCGTCTTTTCCTAGTCTTATAATAACTAGAAAATCACCCATTTAAAAAGTAGAAAAATGACTTATTAGCTAGTCTTTCTAGCATTTTATCGAATGGTAGGGATTGGGAGATGATCTTTACATGTGGTAGCATTTCATGAATTATTTGCCTAACAATATATCAGTTGAATTTGACAAAAACTCATCATCCATGTCAATGCTGTAAAATTTTAGAGGAAATATTAGTTCATTTAGAACATCCTCAATAATGCCTTCATGATGCAAAATTAGACTTATCCTCTAACTGAATGATTGCCCTTGTTTCTTTTAAAGGTTGTAAGCTTAAAACCTTATAAATTGAAGGTGGTATAAAATTAACAAGTTCTTTATGGTTGAGCATAGACCATTCCCCCTTTTGATTGCCAATCATATATAGTAGTGAACATACTTAAAACTTCGCATTTCTTAGGTAATTTTCTTTGAATGATGGCTAATGCATTCTCTTTTACTCTAATCTTCCCATTATTCTTTAGTTTCTTCTTACTAGTGTCTAACTCCTGAAGAAATTTGTCATATCATGAAATTTTCTTAATTGTATCCAATAATGAAATATTAACTTCAACTTTTTGAAATGTTTATAAAATTTCTTGCTTTGCTTCTTTCATCTTTTTTTTCAACAACTTATTAGAAAATAGAGGTACAATCAAAATTTTTGAATTGCGAAATGCATTTTTAAGAATTAGCTCTCCAATTAGTGCATCTAAAGTTGTTAGTTCTGCTTCCTTTTTGTTTTTCTCACGTATTATTGAGTTCAACGGGGCAATCTACACTTCTGAAGAGTCATAGCACTAGCATTCTATCTGAGGCTAATTTTTGCTTTAGATGGTAATTTTCTTACTTTAGCCTCCATTTTATTTAAATCTTTTGCTTCTATAGAAGTCTTTTTTTATAATAGCTCCTCTGCTTACATCTATCGTTCTTCGTTCTATAGAAGTCTTTTTTATAATAGCTCCTTTGCTTACATTAGCCTTCATTTTATTTAATATAGTAGTATAGTCAATCTTTTTTGTTTGCTAACAAGAACGGGGAAACTCTTAATTTTATTTGTTCCTTTATTACTCCTTGCAACTTTATGGTTTAACAAATGACATAGAACTTCTTCAAGTACTTATATGGATCCTCACTTACAAGGCAACAAAAAGTAGGTAATAGATGAATCAACCCTAATTTTAACTAAAAAACTATATTCAAAATTTGATTCACAATATTTATTGGTTCATATTATATGTTACTAACACCATTAACATCATTTGTTCCACCATTTCTTCTTTGAAAACTTCTTTTCTTTCACTTTCATAATCATTACTCAAAAGACGTGAAAACTAATAAGTTATTCTTTTGCCTTTTTTCCTTCCTATTTGCTTTTACGATCTTCTCAATCTCTGGATCAAAAACTAGTTCACATATACCAAATGATCTTAAGATAAATCAGTTCACTATTAAAGGAAATTTATATAAAAATTTCTCTGACAATAATGCCAAAATTTTAGTTGGTAGTCGAAACCTCTAAAGAATTCTTTTTGTAAAAATACAATAATAACCAAGTCAAACCTAAGGGAAAGTTCACAAAGTATTCCTAAAAGGTACTAAAATTAAAGGAACAAGGAGTTTTTAATTAAAATTTTAAGCAATAAATTCTAGATATTATTTAGGGTAAATTAAAATTTCATTACTTAGTTCTATGGCTAAACATCTATTCTTATAAATCACTTTGAAGCTTTCTAATCAACTTCTTATCATAAAACAAACTCACTAGTAAATCATAATTTTATTTTACCTGACAATAGCATTAGTAGTTAGTTTATAAAATTTATTCCAGTTTGAATGATTTTATTTATCTTATTCCAACATGTAAATTAAAGTGAAAGACGAGCTAATTAGATTAATCCACTTTGCTTCTTATTCTATGTTAATTACAGATTAACATAAAATTTGAATAAGGATGATGAAGAACTTGATCATGAAAGGATTACAACGGCAAGTGTTGCTTCTCACAACAGACAATGGAGATGGTGTTTATTCCCTTTAAATTGAAAAATAAAAAAGAAATCAATTGTTTATATTAAGAAGTTATTGAAAGAAGAGAGCAATGATTAAAAAATCCAACTAGTTCGGTCAGTTCAAATATAAAAATCTTAAACTGATTAACTTTTCGATTTGGTTTTTAATTTTTTGATTTGATTTACTTTAATAACTCTTACTGTTAAACACTGACTAGTTTATTAACTAATTGGTTGATTTTTGTAAAATAATAAGTTTTTATAAACTAAAATAAATCAATTAATTTTTATTTAACAATCTATTTTCCAACTAAACTTTAAATTTTTTATGGTTAATGATAATCTCTTTCCTTCATATTTTTATTTCTTTAATCTTATTTAATCTTTATCCATTTTATAACGATCTAATATCAATTGAATCTTTTAAACCTTAAATATATTGTCTTACTAGTTGAACTTCTGGTTTGATTTTCAAAACGTTAGAAAATAGATAAAGTGACCACCTAATATGGATACAAAATTGTCAGCTACAACAACTAAGATGTTGACACAACAATCCACACTACCTTTGCACTCTTTATTTACCACTGATTTAATTATGTCCACTTCATCAAAGTCTATGAGTGAATTCAAATTGGGTATATGACTATTTATTATTTTCTTTATGTGAAGCCTACTGTTGGCCTCTAAAAGAACTAATCCTCCTATTTAGTTTGAAAATAGTAGCCCTTATGATTTCATATCAAGGATAAGCTTTAAGAGATTAGATTTTGCTTATTGAGAAGATTTGTCCTTCCCACTGATTCAGCTTTCCAGAATTTGTCAAATTGAAACAAAGCTCCTTCTCCATCTTATGATAAAAACAATCATTTTTAGTTTAGGTTTCTTCATAAAGGTAATAGCATAGCACTAGATGTGTATGGTGAATGTGGGCTTTTAAAACGCTCAATTATGATATTAACAGGTTAAGATAAGCCTATTTTAATATAACATTTGTTTAATGTTTTAACTTCAATTTTACAACTCTATTTCAAGCCCTAAACAAACTGAGATTTTTTCCCATAACAGCTTTTTAATGTGTACTTTAACTTTGATGAAGCCCACATTTCAATTCTAAATAGCAAAATGCCACATAAAATGTTAAATTTCTTATTTTTCTCTTCAATTAATTCACAAAGTCTGGTAGCCATGTCAAACCCATAAAATAGTTTATAAGCCAAATAAGTTTAAAATAATTAAAAAACTTAATATAAAAGAGATAAAATATGTGATAATTTCTCACTTGTTATCTTGCTTTTTGTTTGGAGAAAAATACACAGCCTTTTAAAAGAACAAAAAAATATTATTCAAGTTGCAATAGCAGGAAAATATGAGAATGAGAAATTAATAATAAAACAAACATTAAGATTTAACGTGGAAAAGCTTCTAATGTAGAAGAAAAAAACTACGAGACAAACCAATAAATAAATCCACAAAACTCAATAAGGATTTACAAGAAAAGTTTATCTTTCCACCCCCCAATAACAATTTCTCTCACAAAGTTTCAGGATTGAAATCAAAGTTAATGTCACAATCAACAAACGCTTAAACCAATCCCAAAACACAATCAAATAAGGATGAGAATCTAACTTTTTTTGCCCTCTCTTTGTTTTTCCTCACTTTTGGACATTGTTGTCGCACTCTCTTTCTCATATATAGAGCAAGGCTCTAATGAGCTATTGATAGGCTTATCTAGCTTACAATTCAGAATCTTAATTAAACTAAACTAACTAGATCACATCTTATTCTAATCAAATTATATCACATTATCCAATAAGATAACATCTCTATCTAAATAGGACTCTATTTAATATGATTTATCTACATCACAACTAATAAGAAATAACTCTTCAAGTTGCAGCAGCATAAAAATATGAGAATGAGAAACTAATGATGAAACAAACATTAAGATTTAACTTGAAAAACCCTCCAATGTAGAGGGAAAAAATTACGGGACAAACCCACAAATAAATCTACTAAACTCAATAAGGATTTACGTGAAAAGTTGATCTCTCACCCCCACAATAATTTTTCTCACAAAATTTCATGATTGAAACCAATTGACATCATAATCAACAAAATCTTAAATCAGTTCCAAAAACAATCAAACAATAATGAGAATCTAATCCTCTTTGCCTTTTTTCTGTTTTTCCTTACTTTTGGGCGGTCACACTCTCTATCTCATATATGGAGCAAGGCTCTAATGAGCTATTTTTAAGCTCTTCTGGCTTACAATTCAAAATCTTAGTTAAACCGAACTAACCATATCACATTTTATCGTAATTAGATTACATCACAATCATTTTATCTAATAAGATAACATCTCTATCTACTATATCTAATAGGATTTATCCATATACTAACTAATAAGATAAGAGATTATTTCTATTTATAATGATATATTTATATCTATGAAGAACTCTACTCCAGTCTTTATCTTTTAAAGCTTATATATTATCCGTTACACCATCAAAGATCTCAAAATATGGCTAGTCATTTAACATTTTTAACTAATTATTTAATTGAGTTTAACTAAATTATAAAATTATCTTTTGGTGCAAGTATATTAATAATAAATTTCACCATAATTAACTGGCATTCCAAAATAATAATAACCAGGAATGTGATCGATCTAAGAACATTAATCATCTTCGTTTATGCTTGTGAACTATCTTCATTCGAAATTCTGTTAAAACAAGTGGGATCCACAATTTTTTTGCTTGGTTCTGTGTGATTGAGACGGCAACGTTTAGCAGAATTATGATTTAAGACTAAATCAGACGCTCCATTAGGACACGACGTTCCATTAGGACACGTCTCAAATACCTAGTGGCCTCGCGCAGTGCGCCGTTGAGCGTGACTTGCACGGTCCAACCGCCTTCTATTTATGCTTCGAACCACGTCAGCTTCGTACTTATATCCGACATTGACAAGAAAAGGAGAAAAAGGCGAGAGTAGACAGATAGAAACAAATTTTGTTACGGTGAAATCCGACGGGCTCCTACGCTGACGACGGTTGGTTATTCCGATCAGTACTTCAGATCTCGGAAGCTATATACGTCGATTCTGTTTCTGTTGTTTTGTGATAGTGCGCTATGGACGTTAAAGTTAAGGAAGAGGTTCTCGAAGCATCGGGAATGTCGCGACCGGTTCTCGGCACCGGCGCCGGCGCCGCTGCGAAAGGCAATTTTTCAGTTATTGAGCTTAGTGATAGCAGCTGTAGCAGCAGCAGTTCAGACTCGGACTCCGATCCCGACCAGATCGTCGGCGGCTTCTTCGACGAAGATTCTTTCTCCGGCGAAGGAGGTTCGAAGAAGAAGAGAAGGAAACTGGACGAGCTGGGAGTGGTGTTGCCGGTGGGGTTCCTGGCACCATTGCCGCGGCCACTGGACAATGGGAGTGTGAGTTTGGTGGGTCAGGGTTGTAAGCAGTTCTGGAAAGCTGGTGACTACGAGGGTGCTCCTTCTGGTGATTGGGGTTTAAATTCCGGTAAAAATCTTTTCTTTCCCCATATTTTGCATGTGAAGCTTAATTGAGACTTTAATTGTTAAATTCAATATCTCAAGAAACTAACTTCCCGTTTGCATGGGAATTAAAAGAGTCTCGTTGTTTTTCTTTTCCTTCCGCATCAGTCAAGTTATGCCAGAATTGGCAACTATTTTCTATCCAAACAAGCATTAGAGATTCGTGGGTTTCTTTTAGTTTTGTCTTACATGTTGTTACTGGGAAGGCTTTATCTTGTAGAAATTATATACAAATCCCCCGTCACTTATATCTACCAGGATTTGACCTTTTTTCTTAGTAGTGCGAGCTTCTACCACTTTCCCTTAAGAAATCCTATTCTTTTGCTTCTAGCATTCTCTATAAATTCACATTCTATGTAATTCGGTGTGTTTTCTAGATCTGAAGTCCTGCATTGGTGTTTTCTTATTTTGCAAAGTTCAATGACCGTGCATTCTTGTTTTTTAACAATCTGCAGGCGGCATGGATCATGTCAGAGTTCATCCCAAGTTTCTGCATTCAAATGCAACCAGTCATAAATGGGCCCTTGGCGGTAAAAATTTGTAGTCTACCTCTCTGATTGTATAATTTGATAGCAAAATATTTGACGTTGTTCCTTATGAGTTTTTAGTTCATTAACCTATATGGTGCTTTGATTTTGCAGCTTTTGCTGAACTTTTAGACAACTCATTGGATGAGGTACTCCTTTGGAACAACTTTTTGTTATCTTGCTGGTGAAGTTTCTCTTTGCATTATAGGATGGTTTATTAATTTGATGCCAGGTGTGCAATGGAGCTACGTATGTAAATATCGACATGATTACTAGTAAGAAGGATGGTAGCAAAATGTTGTTGATTGAAGGTGAACTTTTGTAGATTTTTGAATTTTCTATTCCTAACACCAATAATACTATCTTTTTGGTGCTGGTTTCAAGCAGCTCTCCAATTAATTATATTCGGCCTGATCTATTATTATTATTATTATTATTTTGCAGATAATGGGGGTGGAATGGGTCCAGATAAAATACGGCATTGCATGTCGTTGGGGTATTCTGCAAAAAGCAAAGAAGCTAACACCATTGGGCAGTGTAAAGAACTATATCTGTGGAGTGACTCTTTCTGAGCTTTTATTGCTTGTTTTACATGTTTGTTTACTTGTTCACTCTTGTCACCAGATGGCAATGGATTCAAAACAAGTACCATGAGGTTGGGAGCAGATGTCATTGTGTTCTCACGTTGTTGTGGAAAAGATGGAAAAAGGTTTTTTCCTCGGTTTGCTTAATAATTACAAGTACTTGTCATTGTCACTTTCTTAGCCAACAGGAAGTATTACTCATAAGGTGCTAGGAACCTGAAGGACACAATGACTTCGTCATTGGGTCCATCAATGAGACATTTCTATTATAGCTTTGATCCTGGTCATTGTGTCTGATGATTAGGCAATTCTGTTATAGCTTTGATCCTTTTAAAAAATACATTGGAGGTGGTTAAATGCCTGATTGACTTTTCTGTTATTTTTATCAACCGAATGCCACTAACAGCCTTGCTTTTGAATTTAGGCCTACGCAGAGTATCGGATTGCTATCATACACTTTTCTGAGGAGCACTGGGAAAGAGGATATTGTGGTTCCCATGGTAATACTCCATGTATTTAATAAGTACCAAAAGAAATTTGATCATCAATCTACGTGCTCTGATTCATGTCTGTCTGTCTATAAAGAAGAAGTTTTGTTTGACAAAACTCTCTTTTTGCCAAAATTTTCAATGCTTGATGCACATTCGTTCCATTTCTTTGGCAGCTTTAACATTTTGAGGTATAGAAAACTGGTAACAAACTATAGCTGCGAATCACATTTACCTTCACTGGAAAAATAATTGTAGGACCTCTGCTTATGGGGCATTAATTACAATATAGTTTCTGAAAACATTTTAGTAATTCTTTCATCATTGTTGTAGCTTTAATTATCTCATATGCATTTATTGTTTCATTTATGCCATGGCATCTTCAAGTAATTCTGTTATTCATTGCCACCTATATGGGCGCATTTTGGATCATGGGCATCTAACTTACAAGTAAGACAGGATGTTTTCCAATGGTCCACATAGAATGTGAATCCCATGTTAACTTTTTGAAAACTTATTATTGCAGACTTATATTAATGCCCTGTCTTTCTAATCTTTTGCTTGTTGAAATTTATATGAAAAGCTCGACTATGAGAAAGAAGGGAGGGGATGGAACAAAATGTTGCGACTTTCTGCTGATGATTGGAATAGAAATGTAGAAACAATAGTTCAATGGTCTCCATTCTATAGTGAGGCTGACCTTCTTTGCCAGGTGATTCTTCGCATTAAATGGCTACAACGAAATGCTGAAATAGCTGCATATCTTCTTCTTCTTGTTATAAATGCAACTCGATGACTAATGATCATGCTTTTATGACATCATTGCTTCTGTTAAATTTCTAACTATGTTCATGCACGTAAAGGTTGATGCTTAGAGTATTCAGCAAGTCTGTGGCCTTTGACATCATCATACAATGTTGGAATTTGTGGAATTGAGCAACAAAAAGTTGGATTAATGTTAACCAGATTAACATTCCTTATGATATCTTACTTTCTAGTCATTAGACTAAGCATGGAGTTTGAATTTAGTCAACACATAGATGATCAAATAGCTAGTCGAGACACTGATTTAGTGGTTGTACTGGAAGAATAAAATAGTGGAAATTTCCTCATGTAGAAATAATTATGCTGGCCATGCAACTGTTTCATACTAACTTCTTTCCATGTGGCTTGTTGAAAAGAAGTGTGTAGATACTCCCTACACAGTTTCTCCCTTTTATTCCTATTCCCTGATTGCATAAGGACGTTGTCAGCCTGGAATACGTTCATAAAATTGAATATGCGAGTTATATCTTGTGTGTGACTTCGTGTCTATCAGTCCATGTACATACTAATGGCCATCAATTTGTTCCTCATTTTGCAACAAAGGTTACATGATAGCTTATGTCTGTAAGTAGTAATTTTGTGATTTGTGATTAACCTGTTATTTTTTGCTTCTTATAGTTCAATCTGATGTCAGATCATGGGACGCGTATAATAATATACAATCTTTGGGAGGATGATGAAGGATTATTGGAACTTGATTTCAGTGCTGATGATCATGTACATATTCAATGGCTTTCCTTTATAATTTGTTCTATTTTGTAATAAACAATACAAGCTCTTCATTTTGAGGGTTTTCTTTAATGCTTGTTGTATGATGTGGAAGGATATCCAACTTAGAGGCGTCAACCGAGATGAGAGCAAAATACAGATGGCTGCAGAGTTTCCCAATTCAAAGCACTTCCTTACCTACAGGCACTCACTAAGGGCAAGTATTCTTGCTAACTTGCTTTCCATAACTTGGATTACCAAGCTCATCACATCATCTTTATCTTGAGCACATGACCTTATGATGATTTTTTGATCCTTGTTGCTGACAGAGTTATGCCTCTATTCTCTATCTGAGACTTCCTCCTGGATTTCGAATTATTCTTCGTAAAAAAGATGTGGAGCACCACAATATAGTAAATGATATGATGCTGTCTCAGGAGATAACCTACCGACCACAACCTGGTGCCGATGGGGTTCCAAAGGATGCAAATGTAATTCACTACAGCTGTTTTCTTCTCATCTTTGCTCTTTCGAATATATTTCTGATTATTTCTATCTCCATATTTTCAGATGGCTGCAGTTGTAACTATTGGGTTTGTGAAGGATGCGAAACACCATATTGATGTTCAGGGGTTCAATGTTTATCATAAAAATCGTCTCATTAAGGTTTGATTGTTTTGTAGTAGTGGTTTTTTTAATAGCTCCCTATCGTTTCACAAAACTCGTTTTCTAAAACAAATATATTTAGGATTCCATAGGTCATTGTGGTTGTCTATATAAATTTATTAGCTAATTTTATAAAAATTTAATGAACCACTTGTTTTTTACAGCCATTTTGGAGGCTTTGGAATGCTGCAGGAAGTGATGGTCGTGGAGTTATAGGTAGTTTTCTTTTTGAAATTTCATTGTATCTTAACAAAACCCTTATGTGTTTATGATATATTTTGTCTTTGCTGGTAGGTGTGTTGGAAGCCAATTTTGTTGAACCAGCTCATGATAAGCAGGGTTTTGAACGCACAACAGTTCTTGCAAGGCTCGAAGCTCGTCTAATCCAAATGCAAAAGACTTACTGGTTTGGTTCCTTTTTCTCTAGATCTTGTGCTAGTGTTAATTGATATTGAGGCGGACATTACTCTTAGGAACTTGATTCATTTAAATGTCCAAATTGTAATTTTTATAAATCCCCACTTAATCAGGTCTTCTTACTGTCACAAAATTGGCTATGCTCCAAGGAGAAACAAGAAACAGTGGCAGGAGTCTTCAGACAAAGGTATATTCCAGAATCTTCAAGTATTCTGATTTTCATCTCGCATGAAATATCCTGTTTTGTTACTCGCACAAGTGATCGTCAATGTTTTCTAATGAGCCTTAGTTCTCCAAAATTTTCTTGGCTTATGCAGGAGTGTCTCCTGAATATCATCCACACACATCATCCCAATCCAAGAAGCACAAAACAATGAGTGGGAAGATATCTTCTCTCAACTCTAGCAAGGGGAACAATAAAGCAAAGACAACACCTTCATCTAAAGGAACCAAGTCTTATGAACTTTCTTCACCATCTGCTGCAGATGACAGTGATAATGATACACACAACACTTCTCCTGGAAGACAAGCAAATGGTAGCACTTTGAAGGCTGCTCAGGAAAAGAAACCTATTGAGAGTAGTAGACTGCGTAAAACTAGGTTGTCTTCATACTTGGAAGATATTATATCACAGCAAGATAGCATTTCAGGAGGAAAAAGAACTGACCGAGCTGTCAGACATTCGCAGTCAAAGGTTGGTACACATCTGTAAAAATTTCTCACTAGAATTAGTCAGTTTAGTGCCATTTTCATGCTCTTTCAGATATGGTGCACTTGGGTCCTGTGAGGTGGTATGATAATCTTTATAATATCATCCAAGGGAATTATCGGAGTATTATAATGTCATCCAATTATAAAAACCATTGAGTTTTTCGTCATTTAATAGTACCTTATGTACTTGTGTCAAAAAGAATAATTTCATTTGACAGGTAGATGAATTTGATGACAAAGAGCAAGATGTTGCCAAATCTGATCATATTATTGAACAATTGAAACAAGAGAACCGTGATCTGAAGGAAAGGTGATTAAATTTTCTTTTCATTCAATTAATGTTCTCCACTTTCAGTCTTCAATAATTCTGTTTGCCTATAGGTTGAAAAAAAAGGAAGGGATTCCTGGGAAATTGCCGAATGTCTTACAGTGCGAGAACTGTAAAACTCTTGAGAGAAAGGTATTTGACTTGTAAAAGCTTGACTTTTTTGCATCACTAATGACCATTCCAAATCTATGTGTGCTTGATATATTTTTACATACATCAAGCTTTTTCATGCATAGTTGTTGATATTTAAGTTTCATATTTATTGAAATTCAGACTTGATTACCGGAGCAAGAATTTACCCTCTTCCCCCTCCAAGAAAAGTGGGACTGAGCATAAGCTTTCGTTTCTTCCTTTTTTTTCTAAATTTGCTTTTTTGTTCTTTTGATCCAGCTACAAGAGGCACAAGAAAAAGTGGAAGAATTGAACAAGGAGCAAGAGAGTCTGATTGATATATTCTCAGAGGAAAGGGAGAGACGGGACAAGGAGGAGGAGAATTTGAGAAAGAAACTAAAGGTTTTTGATCTCTAAATGAACCGCCATTTTTGTTTTTAATTTTGCTTTTCTGGCAGAAATGGTGACTAAAATGTTGCTGTTTCTTTTCCTGTAGGATGCATATAATAAAATTCAGGAGCTCGAAGACAAGGGTAGGCTACTGAAAAGATGAAGTCTTCTAACTTGAAAGATTAAAGACAGGCTCATGTATATAAATCCACTTGCTAATCCTGGAGGATCTTCATTTTGCTGATGCACTTCAGGGGAACCACTGACAGTGTTCTGCTTTCGTTTCAACGCATCTTGGTAGGACATAAAGTTTACAATGTGAGTTCTTAGACGGATGTACAGGGATGATATATTTTGAATTGCCTTGCCCAAAACTTCCACTTTCCTAATATAAGTTTTTGCTACCAAGAAATGCTGTAGTGATTTAATTCAAAAAAAAATGTTGATCCTTTCATTTCTAGAAAGATGAGTCTTTGAGTTGGTAGAGAAACGGAAACATTCAGGACGAGTGAGCGAGTTGAGTGCTAGAAGTTGCCCAGCTCTTTTTTTTTTTTTTGATGCACCTCCCTCCCATTCAATTTCAGACAGACAGCCAATTTCCAAGTACAATAACAAAGTCGGCCCAATAACATTTCCGTTCTTCCTATGTAGAGAACCTAGCCAAATCAGAACTTAGCCAACTTCTATGACCAGATTAATTCAACAACATAGGGAAGGTTTATTAGTAGAGTTATTTTATATCAGCACTGGAGAAGACCCAGAAGTAACAATTGAGATTCCAGATTTGGTCAAAACACTCGTAACAAAATTTCCAAGAGTGTTTTCTCCCTGTCAGAACTACCCCCAAACCGTCTACTGATCACTCAATTTGTTAAGAACCTAGGACAACAGCAGTGAATGTGAAGTCGTACCATTACCCATATTTTCAAAAAATGAAATTTAGAAGTTAGTATGTGAAATGTGTGTTATAGGAGTGATTTGCCCTTCCTCTAGCCCATTTCTAGCCCGGTATTATTGGTGAAGAAAAAAGACGAGAGCTGGCAATTTTGTATGAACTACAGAGCTTTGAATCAAGTGATTGTACCTAATAGTTTCCTTTCAACAACAGATGAATTGTGTTATGCAATAGTGTTTACAAAGCTTGATTCGAAGTTGGGATATCATCAGATTCGAGTTAGAGCATAATATATTCCAAAAATAGCATTCATAACTTATGAGGGTCACTATGAGTTCTTTGTCATGTCATTTGGCTTAAAGAATACGCTTGCGACCTTCCAACCTCTTATGAATCAGGTATTTCGAACATATTTAAGAAAATTTATATTGGTGTTTTTTAATGATATATAAGTTTATAGTCAGGATATGGAGATGCATGTAGAGCATTTAAGGCTTGTTTTCACTGCTTTATATGAGAACTAGTTGCATTTAAATAGCAAGAAGTGCGTTTTTAGGCAAGGGAGGATAGAATATCTAGGGCATTGGATTTCAGCATATGGAGTTGAAGTTGACAAGGAGAAGATTAGAGTGATGTTAGAATGCCCCTCTCCTACTAATCTTTGAGAATTACGGGGATTCCTTGGGCTTACGGGTTATTATAGATGAGTTGTGACTGGTTATGGAGCATTAACTTGGCCTTTGACTCAATAGTTGAAGAAAGACGCGTTTAAATGGAATGGTGAGGGTGAAGAATCTTTTTAAAAGCTAAAACAAACCATTACTTCCATACCTATTCTAGCACTACCAAATTTCACTTAAACCTTCTTGATGGAGACCGGTGCATCGTGGACCAGAATAGGGGTTGTATTAATGTAAAAAGGGCGGCCTACAACATACTTCAGTTAAGTTTTGTCTTCCAGAAACATATTCAAATCTGTCTATGAAAGAGAATTAATGGTCATGGTTTTAGCAGCACAAAAGTGGCAACATTATTTGCTGGGCAGGCATTTTTGTCATTCTAATATATCAAAAAAGCTTGAAGTTTTTTCTAGAACAACAACTAGTACAACCAGAACACTAGAGATGGGTTTCCAAGCTTCTTGGTTATGATTTTGAGATAAATTATAAGCCGGGAAAGGAGAATAGTACAATTTTATGCGTTGTCATGAATATCACCAGTAGAAAACACCCAATTTTCAGCCTTAACTCTGCCTAGAGTACTAGAAGAAGAAAAAATTAGAGAAGTTGACAAAAATACTAAGCTTTGTTGCATTAAAAAAGAGCTTAAAGAAGGGACTGATGTTTAGCCCAAGTATTCATTGAATTATGATTGTTTATTGTATAAAGGGCGAGTTGTTATTCCCAAAGACTCGACCCTTATTCCAGTTTTATTAAATGAATATCACTATGGAGTTTTTGGGGGACATTTTGATCTTCTAAGAATCTATAAAAGACTGAAGGGTGATGTGTATTAGGAGGGTATGAAACAAGCAGTAAAAAAGTATGTTGAGGAATGTCAAGCCTACCAGCTAAACAAGTATCAAGCAATGGTACCCATGACGTTACTTCGACTCTTCTTATACCACAAAGAGTTTGGGAAGATATCTCTCTAGATTTTATAGAGGGATTACCAAAGTCTGAAGGATATGATATTATCTTAGTGGTGGTCAATTGTTTAAGCAAATATGCACACTTCATCCCACTAAGACACCCTTTCAATGCCAAAACAATAGTTAGAGTCTTTGTTAAAGAAGTGGTGAGGTTGTATGGGGTATCGAGATCTATAGTTTCAGATAGAGATAAAATTTTTCTAAGCTTATTTTGGGAAGAGTTGATCAAATTGTAGGGTACTCAACTACAATGAAGTACTGCTTATCACCCTCAAATAGATGGGCAGAATGAGGTTGTTAATCGCTATGTAGAAACTTTCTCAGATGTTTTGCTGGTGGAAAGCCACGTAAATGGATTACTTAGCTAGCTTTGGCTGAGTATTGGTACAATATAACCTATCATAGCTGAACCAACATGACCCCTTTAAAAGTTGTGAATAGATGGGACCTTTCACCATTATTGAGGACCAAACTACTAAAGTTGTTGATTTAGATCTGATGTTGCAAGAAAGAGATAATATTTTGGAAGAGCTTAAGCAACATTTAGCTCATGCACAGTCCAAAATGAAGTTCACAGCGAATAAGCATCGAAGGGAAATGAATTTTGAAGTTGGTAAGATGGTTTATTTGAAGATGAGACCATACATAATGCACTCCTTATGCAGAAAGCTGAATGAAAAGCTCCTAAGTATTTTGGAACCTTTAAAATACTAGAGAGAGTGGGGTCAGTAGTCTACAAATTAGAACTTCCTTCATCTTCAAACATCAGCCTGATGTTTCATGTTCAATAAGTGCAACCCTTGTCGTTAAAGTTAGGACAAGATCTAAAATGGATGGTAGAGCCAGAGAAAGTGCTACAAATGCAAAAATTTATTGAGGGACTTGAAGTTTTGATCAAGTGGAAGCAGTTGCTAGATTTTGAGGCTACCTGGGAGCCAGCTGAAGCCATCAAAGTCCAATTTCCAGATTTCCTCCTTGAGGACAAGGTGTCTTCAAAAGGGGGGAGTGTTGATAGGCTTCTAATTTATATTAGTTATTCTAGGAGGGGTGTCAAGAAATATGTCTTATCTAAGTGTCAACTTGTTATTGTTAGTTGCTTATTGTGTGTGTAAGGGAATCCTTAAAATACGGGAGGGGAAACAGAATTGGTTAAAACAAAATTTTAGTGGTCTTTGTCGGGAATAGGAGAGTAGCGTCCTCTCTAATTGGCACTGTGTCAATGTTCTTTCTTTTAATGGAATTTACTCTTACTAATTTCATTTTCCAGTAAACCTTGATTTTTCCTTTATTGTTTGGTTTTTGTGTTCCTACTTTTTCTTGATTTTAGGTCCTTATCAGGGTGTTGAAAGATGCCCTGACTCTACTGAGAATTAATAATACTCTAGGGAGTGGCACAAATTGGTCTAAATTGAAGGTTTTATTTTTAAAGCATTTTGATAGTGCTTCTGATGCTAAGGTATTGAAAAACTTTCTCTACAATATGCACCCTTATTTTGATGTTGTTGAAGTTTTCGAAATAGACAAGGTCATGCAACTAGTATGTATTTAGTGGGAAATGCCAAATTGTGGTGGAGAGCCCGAAGTGATAATGACTTGAATACAAGGAAGGTAACATATTAATATATAGGAAGTACAAATTTTATGAATCGCATGAGCAACTCCTTATGTGCAATTGAAATATGTCAAAAGAGAAAAAAAAAACATTTTAGTTTTCTATTTGGATTGCAAACTTAGGCAAAGATTGAGTTACATCGGTAAAGTATTCAAGATCTACCAAGTGTAATTGTTTCAGTTGATTGGTTGGTGGATTTATGACTAAAAAAAAAAAAGAGGTAACATAGACCCTTAATCAGTCTAAGTATAAGGATTAAAAAAAGAACAAGAATGTCAAACCTAAATTTGAGGAGAAACATTTGCATATTGACAAAGAAAGAGGCAGAGTGAATGGAAATGGATGAGAACAACAAAAGCACTGGTTGTTTCATTTGCAGTGCACCTTCCTTTGCTCAGGAATGTCCAAAATTAGAAAAGTTAAATGTTATATTGGATGAAGAAGAAATGGTGGGTGAAGTAGCAACATTAGTATTCGCTCTAACTATTGGACACATTGTTAAGTGAGGTAAGTGTTGCTCATACTTTATTGTTGTACTAATAATTTAGATCAATGGTGCATAAATTACATTGATAATGGTTATGAGTGTTATGCACACCTTTATTATGGATAAATAGTATCTAAGTTCGATTTAAAAGTGAGCAAAAGCATAAAGTGGTTGAAAAAGATCGAATGTAAAAGTTAGGTTATGTTGTTAGAATAGGTTATAATGTGCTTATAAATGTGAAAGTTTGGGTTGAAAAAATCAATATGATGGTTATTGGTTGACCTATTTTATGAGTTAGTCAATTATGTAATAAACTGCAAATACACGGAGTAGCTGTAGCTAGTATCAGCAAGTATGGGTAGGTCTCACGAAGACGATAAATACTAATAATTACCCTTCCCCTATTATCTAACTTAAGGATTGATTTTAGATTTTTAATTAAAAGAAACTAAAACTAAGTAAGTAATAAAATAAGTAATAAAATTGAACAGAGAATTCAGGAAGCATTAGGAAATTATCGATATTGAGTAATTAGTATCTAGCTTTCGAATCCCCCTAAACCCTTAATAGATTGACCTTCTATCATGCAATTATTTTGATGATTTATTGGATCGTGGAGACTCCTATGGCATGCTAGTAGCTGACCTTGAGTCTACTAATAACCAATCATAAGGTTTCTAACTGAATTACTCAAGTTAAATCTGATAGGATTGCGATATCGTTTTATGAATCTCTCTATTAGGTTTGACCCTAATCCAAAAGATTTATGTCACCCTATTTCTAGGGTTGCAATTAACTCTTTTCAATTATCACGGATCTATTCAAACCTAGGATTTCTCAATTGCTACGTATGAAATCAGATTATGGTCTAATATTTCATAACACTAAAACATAAATAAAACAAGTAATTGGAACGCATCAAATCAATCAATCAATTGCATTAATAGAAAATCAACACATGTTAAGATATCAAAATAGGGTTCACCTAACCTAAATACTAATTGGACGTTTAGTTATATATAATCGAAACACGAAATCAAACATACAATAAAAAAATAAAAAATAACAAGTTCATAATTTTAAATTTCCCTAATTTTCTTCTATCGAGTATTCTTGCGATGTAGAGGTATAATCTTGTATTCCAATGGATTTATCAATGATTTCTTTGTATTTTTCATTTCTCTAGAACAAAATCATCCCTTTTGGACGAACTCCACATTTTGAATCACCTCTAAGAGTCTGCTCCTTCTCCAATTGCCTCTGAAACGTCGCTTTTATATGAAATTCTAAGTTTTCAGTCGATGCGTGGTCTCTTACATGGTTGTGCATCAAACTGTTCATAATTGGAATTTTTTGGGTATCGCAAAAGTGCATGGCCACGGGATAATGCACAATCAATATACACAATTGTGCATTCCTTCAGATTTGTTGATTCTTCGTTTTACGTTGTGTTTTCTTTCGAATTCCTCTCCTTTTAAGTCCATGAAGGCAATTATCACCTATAAACACACTTGAAGCAAATTAAGTACCAAATATACGATAAAAATATAAAATATCAAGCAAAATACATCAAATATGGGTGTAAAAATATAGCCAAATATCCATTTATTAGTTATATTGTTGGATAACTTCAATGTAATCTTTGGTCTCAAATTTTTACGATAACACGAAATAATGGTATATCCACATCTAGGAGGAACAATATCCATAGACAAAGAAACTCCATATTCTTTTAAAATGTAGTACTCCTTGAAGAAAAGGGAGAAACAACAAATCTCTTGTCATCTCGGTGATGGTCACAGAAAAAGGGTTAAAATATGGAGGGCACAATTACTTTGCTACCATTGTTGAGGTGAAGGAAAATACTGTGATGGAAGTTCCATATGCAATTGCCCCATTATTGGAGTCTTATCAAAATGCAATGCCAACTAAAATGCCAAAACAAGTTGCCTCTAAGGATAGCAATTTATCACAAGATCGAGTTGGAACCTAATGCTAAAGTTGACAAAATTACAAAAATAGTTGGGCGAATTGCTAGAAACAAGGTACGTGTAACCCCATAAAGCTCTTTATGAAATTCTTATCCTATTATAAAAGAAGGCAAACGGAACCTTACATATATGTGTTGATTATTAGGCATTAAACAAAGTAACCATCAAGAATAAGTATCATATTTTTTTGGTGCAAGATTTGATGGACATGTTGAGTAAGGCTTCTACCAGCACAAAGTTGGATCTTTACCTAAGATATTGATAAGTTCAAATTAAGAACAAGAATGAGCCAAAAACTGTATGTGTGACTAGATATGGTGCTTATAAATTTTTGCTTATTCATTTTTGTTGCCCTAGTTATGTTTTATAACATAATAAATAATGTGTTATATGCATTATTGGATGAGTTTGTGAATGTGTATCTTAACAACATTATGGTGTATAGCAAATCCTTGTAAGAGCATCTGGTTCATTTGAAATAAGTGTTGGAATAACTAAAGGATGATCAATTGTATATCAAGCTGGAAAGTGTGAATTCATAAGGTTGGAAATCAAATTTCTAGGAC
Organism: Erythroxylum roraimae; assembly: GCA_027568915.1. Classification (NCBI taxonomy): domain Eukaryota; kingdom Viridiplantae; phylum Streptophyta; class Magnoliopsida; order Malpighiales; family Erythroxylaceae; genus Erythroxylum; species Erythroxylum roraimae. Next base: position 30,155,516 of record JAOSBL010000006.1, read on the forward strand.
ACTTATTAAGTAAAAACTAAGTTTGAATGGATTCGAATAAAGCGCATGTCATTATTGAGTGGTTAGCCCTATAATAAAAGGTGTTAGAATTATGGTCATTCCTTGAACTTATGAACTATTCTAAAATTGAACTTATGAACTATTACTAAAATTCATTTAAAGCTACCCTCAGAAGGTTACACCTCTCCTAGATTTTCTAAAAAGGTGAGAAAATGGTGTTGGCTAAACCATTATGCTGATACCTTTAAAAAGTAAAGTAGTCAATTAGTTTGGAACCTATTTTAAGATTTTCGAACTTTAAATTACTTTTTGAATTTCGCATTGATGTCTTAAACAAAGCTATCAATGGTATATTAATTTAGGAGGGGGACATTTTGTAACCTTTAAGAGTAGAAAATTGAATGATACTGAACAAAACTACTCTTTTCATGAGAAGAAAATAGTCGCAGCAATATTAAAAATACCATACTGGACCTAGAACTAAATTTAGTTTTAGTACAATAATATATCGATGATCTATCGGAAATAACCTCTCTACCAGTTGGGGGTAAGACTGTGTACTTCTGGACCTCCCTAGACCCTGCATTCAGCAGGCTTTTAATAGGTGGTTGTTGATGTTGTTGTATAATAAGATATTAATACTGGTCAATATTGAGTACCATTTTGGATAGCTCTTTAAAATTATAAAAATACCTTATAAATTTTATAAAGTTATAAATAGTTCTACAATATATTGTGCTATATAGTTTTTAACTTTATTTTAATTATGTCCTAAAAATCATAATATTATAAATTTAAGATAACAACCATCTTTTTATTCCTATGAATATCACTTTTCATATACTTTTCATATAAATAGTAACCACAATTAATATAAGAAAATATCATTTAACTTTCATATAGATATAAAATTAAAAATAATACAAAGTATTTAAAATGTTATAATTTCATCAAAACATCGTAATAAGAATAATATAGATCCATAAGCATAATAACAAGAGTTCATGTTGAAAAACACAATAAAGTATAAGTGAAACCCGAAATTAAAACACTTATAGTTAAAAATTCTATATTTATATTGCAGATATAAAATTTATCATATACTTCAGATATAAATGAAATTAAAAGATAAGAGGAAAAAATGAAAAGCTTGAAAATTTATTCAATGACATATTCGCTCAAACAACATTGACCATAATTTTCATTTGATAAGAAGTCTTCATCATTGATAGGAGTCTTATTATCACCATCATTCAAATTTAATGCATTAAATGGTATGTCAATACTTTCCCTTACAAGATTATCTTCCTAAGTCACTCTCATTTATAAAACTTAGTTTCTTAAAAACCCAATCTACTAAAAGATTAATATGATTAAGGCAATTGAATTTATAAAACTACTTATTCTATTAAGAGTCTTAGTAAATAAATATATTATATTCAACTTAATAATTATAATAACATACCTTTCTTGAAACTTCAAATTGTATCAAACAAATACCAAATTATTTAATCTTTTATATTCCATTTTTTTCTTTGGAATGAATGAATTCAAATGTACTCCAACTTCTTTCACACTCAATTGCACTTACACATTAACTAAGAATTTGAATTGTAAACTTTTGTAGTTATAGAACACCACTTCCAAATTGATCTCATCAAGTAATTGTAAGATAAAAAGTGTAGTTTTATAAACAAAATAAAGTGAAGATTAATTTTAAAAGGTTAATAAAAGAAAAGCAATATATACGTGGATTAAATTTGTCTCTTTGAAGTATTGCAATGGGCATCCTAAAATTGGCACACGCATCCTTTTATACCTCTATTTATGAGCTAAGGATATCTTGCATTACCTCGTATGAAAAATATTATTGTGATAGTTAATAACATTTCTTTATTAACTTTATCTTTCTTTCTAAAACTTGGTATAAAATAGACATTTCGATTAAAAAATGCCCCAGCACTAAACAACAAGGAGTAAAATAGTCTTTTTCATCTTTCATTGATGACCACATGACGATATGTACACAAAGAATCCCTATTTTTTAGCTTGGCCTTAATTGCTTTCTTTGCCATCTCTATGGCATCATAAAAGTGACCAATTGTTGCTTTATCATCACTTTCAGGCAAACAAAGTACTTTAAGGCTCACAAACTTATATGAAAAATTAATATTGGGATCAAAAATTATGTTTTTTAAGTATGATATTAGAAATCTCCATTCCAATATTAGACTTGACATGTTAAGATGTAACTCACTTATCAATTGAAAACATAATTTGTCTCAACTACTTCTTCATTTGAACAAAATACTAAAGTGATAACAAATTATTTACAAATCTTGTAATGGAAGGACAACATAAATTCCTACTATTTGTGAAATCTTTTCTCATCAAATTCAAAACCTATGCATAATTATAAATGAACTTATCCATTTTTCTAAATTTTTGCACATTTTTATCAATTATAGAAAAGTATCTACCATCAGCATTAGTTTCATTCAATATGCAGCACAATGAGTCCAATGGAAAAAATTACACCTATTTTGTAATCTCTTCCTAACTGTTTTATAAGCAGCATCATTGTCAATGTGAACTATACAATAATTTTAGGGACAACTGTATTCACAAATTTATAAAATAACTCTAAGCTAGATGCATTAATAAACTTTAAAAACATTGTCCCTTAGTAGAATAAACCAAAAAGTCAATAATGAGCTTCTGCTTTTTTACTTGTCCAACCATCACACATGATTAAACACTCACGAGTTGTCCAAGTCATTCTTCTTTCACTTAAGGAACTTTCTATTTCACTAACAGAGTTGCGTAAAAGATTAATTCTGTATTCATCATTTGAAGGAGCTTTAATACTAGACTATAAGAGATAATATCATCCATCATAGGCTAATAATAATAAGTATGAGTAGCATTGAATGACACACCTACATTAAACCACTATTTATCTATTGTCATCTCCATATTCTGGGTTGATTCTTTATATTATAATGCACTGCAAATTGGAGGTTAAAAACTAGGAGTTATTCGTGGAGCAAAAAAGATGGACATATCTCTTCTTCTCTTCCTCATATCAATTGTAGTAATCACTTTTTGCTGGGTAAAAATACCACCATTAAAATTGTCTTTATCATCTTGACCATTGTAAAACGAACTTCTACTAACAATTCCATAGTTCAATCTTAGCCTTCTTTCTTTCTAATTCTAATACTCTTCAATTAAAGTTTTCATATCATTTCACATTATTGTCAAGGCTCTATATCACTTTTGATTCCAATTAAATATCTCTTTAATCTGGTGATCCTTCCACTTTTCAAATGTTTGATACGATACAAACAAATAGGATGGTTCTTTATACCAATAACCAACCTTGCATAAGCCTAAGTTGGATCATTGGATTTTCTTGAAGAGGTTGAATTGTTAGGAGTATTTGAATTTTTCTCACATATTTGTTATGTAGTAAAATATATGATTAAGAATATAAGAAGTTAATTAAATAATAAATAAATTTTGATCCTTATGGTTGAGACTAATGCCAAAATTCTTCATATTTAAGTTATGAAACAATGTAGATAGGTACGATCTAACAACAAATTCCTTCATTCAAGTTCCAACCTTTATATTCTAATATTTAATTTAAAACAATACATGTATTTAGACAAAAAATTTTAAGGTTTTCCTTAAGAATTTTATTATCTTCTAATTAAAATATGGTTTGCTAATTAAATAGGGTGATACATGATTATTAAATCAATAAGGTAAGGTATTTAAAAAATTAGAACTTATTATTTTCTATAATTTTGTTATAAAATTGTCATTATAAGAAAATTGTTGAAGTAAAAGAGAAAATTCAAAGTTAAATGAACTTCACTACTTGTCAATAACTTAATAGTATAACTAATTAAATCTTTGAAAAATATTTTACCTATAATGTGTGTGTGTGTGTGTGTGTGTGTGTGAGAGAGAGAGAGAGAGAGAGAGACAGAGTGAGTGTGAGCTTAATATCTTTTACTAACATCCTAAAAAATTGAACTCATAGTAATTTTATAGTGTTATCATAGATATCACAAATCTTGAAAAGGCCCCATTTACAAGTCTACTTGCACATATTGGCAATCCAAATCATCAAATATCATTCTCAAACATATAATACAATTCTCAAACATATATTCAAAATAAGTTTCAAGTTCAAGCCACAATGAGTTGGTGGATGTAATTGGTAGCAATGATAGGCGATTGGCAAGCTAATAAGATAGAGGTGAGGGGGCAACAGGGAGAAAAGCAAAGTTGTGATTATAGGACAACAAAGAGCTTGTGAATAGAGGACAATGAAAGGCAGAGTTGTAGAGGAGATAACAGAGAGGAGATTTGAGAGCTATAGTGTGAGGGGGCAACAGGGAGAAGAGCAAAGTTGTGATTATAGGACAACAAAGAGCTTGTGAATAGAGGACAATGAAAGGCAGAGTTGTAGGGGAGATAACAGAGAGGAGATTTGAGAGCTATAGTGAGGAGACATGAAAAAAAAGTTGAAGGTGAGGAGACAACAAACAAACTGAGAAAAGAGTTTATGGGTCATGAGTAGAAAACAACAAAAAGGGTAACTAAAGGTGAGGAGAAAAGATAACTAGAGGGGAGACGGTGGAGACAAGTTTGGTAAAGAGAGGAGAGGAAACTAAAATCTGGAAAGCTTACGATGTTATGACTTATAAGAGTGAAATGACTAGGGTTAAAATTTAAGAGAAATTATGGATTTTTTCAATTTAGTCAGTATACTTTCCAAAAATTATATTTTCAGACAAGTATTGATTATTATTTTAAATACCAACCGAAACCTTGGCTCAATAAAAAATCAAAATTTTAGGTGTCATTTTCTAGCCCAGCTGAAACGGTACAATATTCTTCTTATTGTGTTGCTGTGATACATTGTCTATGAGTTTCATTTGTCTATTTTTTAGGACCAAAGTTTATGAATGAAATGAATAATAAGGTGAAAACATTTTTCATGGTGCATAACAAACTATTGACCAAATAAGCCAGATGGTAGGAGATTTAATGGACATAATTACTATAACTTGTCACTGTAATTGTTATCAATTAAGAAAAAAATTGCAAGGTGGCATAACCAAGCAATATTGGCTTGATGATGGGTTGATTGATGACAAAGGTGGCAGAATGTTTGTTTCCAAATTTGGTAAACTTTACAAGGAACTTATGCATGAGTTATATAACACATAATGGTAGGGCATCTGAGAAGGGAATAGATGATGGTGTTATTGTTACTTTCCTATGTATAGTTGCATATATAGCAAGATATTGAAGCCTATTGTCGAACTTGACTAGCTTGCCAACAAGATAAAGTGGAAAGATAAAAGCAAGATAGAATGTTGCATCCTTTACCTGTCCTGAAAAATTGTAAATATTAGTACCTCAAAACTTTTTGTAGAATTTTCTAAGGTTGATAGCAAGGCCTCGATGTTGGCAGTGGCGAATCAATTCATCAAATATATTATTTTCGATGCTACTATAGTAGCTTATTAGGTGGAAACATTTAATGAATTATTTTACCACTATGTAATGAAACGCTTTGGTGTTGTAGTAGATATTGTGAGTGATAGAGATCCTCAATTTATGAAAAAATGCGTTGACTTTGTTATTCAGCATGAAGGGGGCACTTAAGTTCTTTGCTACCAATTATCCACAAACTGAAAGGATGAATGCTTGATGAAAGATTACTTAAGATATTTTGTAAGTGTGAACCAATATAAAGTAGTTGGAGTTTTTAGATAGTGTACAATTTTCCTCCATCTTGCATTAATCTTCCTTTATAGAAAAGAGTCTGTTTGAGATGGTGTGCTAGACCAACAACCACTCACTCTATTAGAAATGGCAAAATAGCAATGAGAGGTAAGTGTCGTGCTGCTTATAATATTGTTAAGGATAGACAAAAAATGATGGATGAGGCAAGAGACAACTTATGAAATGCAAGGTGTTAGATGAAAAAATGTGCAAATATCATCTTCAACCCTTTGATCTCATTGTTAGGGTCAAAGTATTGTCCACACTCATAACTCAAATTTGTAAGAAGATCAGTAAGAAGTTAGCATACATAGGATTAATTCCCAAATATGATGATCCATTCGAAATTATTAAGAAAGTTGGTAATGTTTCCTATTTTCTAAACTTGCTAGAAAAGAATTGAGATCATCTTGCCCTCCTTATGAGCTTTTTACGCAAGTTCCATGAAGATAAAGAGAAACCATAACGAAGCGAGTCAAAATGTGCCCCTTCAATGGTACATCAACAATTCAATGAGAACATAGCCAAAATTCTTCATCATTAAATGTTGGGACTAAAGGATTTTGAGGGGGCCCTAGAAAGAAATTAGACTGAATCCAAGTGAACTCATATACAATCAAGACATCATATTTCAACCTAAAACTTTAAGGCAATAAGTTATAAGTGTTATCCTTGTATATAACTCGCTTCATCCTTATGTCTCTTTTTAATGTGAAATTACTACACTTGTGAATTTCTAACATGTACAACATAAAAAAAAATTGTTTTACGAAATTTCTTTGGCAATAAAAAGGAAGTGAAGTAGCATATGCTAAATGGGAGAAGGATACTTCTCTTTGACAATTTAAAAACAAAATTAAGGTTTATCTTGAGAACCTCTTAACGAGTACATCGAGTCAACTCCTTCTAATATGAAAGGTTTGTGAATTCTGTTGACGCATTCAAATTAGCACCAGGTGAATTCCTTATATCTTACTGAGTATTAAAACTTAAACATATTGGTGGTGTAATCTAACAAAGATAAGTACGTTAAAACAACTTATGCATAATTCAAATTACAATACCTAAATTTTAGACATACCAAAATTGTTATCACTCTAAGATGGATTTTGACAATTATTAACTAATAATTATAGTAGTTAACAGCTAACAATTGATGATTATGTTGGTTATCTTTCGTGTTGTCCTCCTAACCACTCTAAATATTCTTATTTGAACACCATCATGATAAATTTGTCTAAAATTAGATATGAACATAATTGGTTAACTTGATAAATTGTATTTAATACACTTGTAAGTTGTACTCCCTCTGTTTCAATATAAAAGTCGTTTTACAAAAATACACGTTTTTTAAGAAAATTAATAAAATGTCATATAT
>JAOSBL010000006.1:30174538-30203109 GCA_027568915.1 Erythroxylum roraimae
AAGTATGTAGAAAACCTCAAGCATATCCAGGAAATAGAATCCGAAAATGAGAAACACTCTAACTGCCCCATACAACGATATTGAAGCCATTGAAAATCTTTTTGAGACGAATAAAGGAGGAATTGCGGCACTAATTCTTGAGCCTGTTGTAGGAAACTCTGGTTTCATTCCTCCTAAATCAGACTTTCTTAATGCCCTTTCCAGGATCACAAAAGAAAATAATGCTCTTCTAATCTTTGATGAAGTCATGACTGGATTCCGTCTGTCATATGGAGGAGCTCAGGAGTATTTTGGTATAACTCCAGACCTCACAACCCTTGGGAAAATTATTGGTGGTGGCCTGCCAGTTGGTGCATATGGAGGCAGGAGAGAAATCATGGAGATGGTTGCCCCTGCAGGCCCTATGTACCAGGCAGGAACTTTGAGTGGCAATCCTTTGGCAATGACGGCAGGTATACACACGCTAAAGCGATTGCAGAAACCAGGAAGTTACGAGTACTTGGATATGATTACAAACCGACTTGTTCAAGGCATTCTAGATGCTGGGAAGAAGGCTGGTCATGCTATGTGTGGTGGGTATATAGCAGGGATGTTTGGGTTTTTCTTCACGGAAGGTCCTGTTCACAACTTTTCTGATGCAAAGAAAAGTGATGCCGCCAAGTTTGCCAGGTTCTATCGAGGAATGCTGGAGGAAGGTGTATATTTTGCTCCATCACAGTTTGAAGCCGGGTTTACAAGTTTGGCTCATACTGCTGAAGATATTGAACAGACAATATCAGCAGCGGACAAAGTTTTCCAGAGAATTTAGGGCCTTTGTTTACCATGTTGTTGTAGTTCCCCCTTCTCCAGTTTCACCCTTCTTCTTTTGGTAGGTGAGCTGACAAATGTTTGTAGCGAGTTCCCTTTATTGAGAGCCTTTACCTTGAATCTTTGAGAACTTACGTTCAATCGAATGTGTTACACTTACTATTTACCTATCCTGATTCCTGAGCCCCTCCATGAGCCATTTCCTCTCTTCTTTTCCCTTCTTTCCTGGCACTACCAAAAGTTCACAAACCCGAAGTAAAACTCGAACACTGCTTCTAAAGAGTATGAACACATTCTCCAGCATCAACAACAATATTGATTTTAAGGATGTCTTGCTTCAAACGAAGAATACCGAACTTGCATTAGAATCATTAGATGATGGTAGTTAGCATTAACCGTAGTTTTTGTACACCACCCTCAAACTTGCAAGAATACGAGTCTTTGAAATGCAAATCTTCTGGAATTGTTCTGAAATGTATAGAAAGCTTGAAGAGGACAATTATTTCTATAAATGCTATAGATCTTTCGAGGTCTTAAAATAACAAAGTGAGGAAAGGAAGATGAGAAAATGGAACAAGGAAGAAGCAACACAGACACCATTTTTGGTAACTTAAAGCACTTGGCTACACATGAATACTGCAACAACTAACATTGATGCCCAAAGAATACATTTTCTGTTTTTAAAGCATCGATGCTCGGTAGACAATTTCACTGAATATCAACATATTTGCCTTCACAGTATGGAACAAGAGCATACAATTTTCTTGGGAGATTTGTCAATCTTCTTTTCTGTTGAAAAGCCAAAAGATTATGTTACATAAAAAGATTCCAGCTACAAGCATGATGAGAAATGGATGATACAACAATCAAACCATTGTTTGGAAAACTCTACATAGCATTCAAGTGTTGTAGCACAAAACGATAGTAGTCCTAATAATAAAAATTATGCAGATTCAGATTAAGGGTCTTAAGTTAACAACAGTGCGTAAAGGTAATATTCTGAAAGGCAACCCTTGTTTCAACATGATGAGAGAAGATAGGCCAACAAACAGATAGCTTGAATATGAAGTTGAGTAGCAGTTAAGTAAGATCATTTAGATATTCCTAAAGCAAATTTTATAACATTCACCAAAGACAAATTAACCCACTGTTGGCCCCACAATTAGGAAGTTTTCGAGGAAAAAGAGAATTTATATTAGAATAATACAGCTCACGGTGTTCTATCCCTAGATTTTCACACCTACTGATTCCATCCCAAATCTCACTACAAATATCAAAGTTCAAATGAGCGATTCCATTAATGGAATGTTACCTAACTAGTGGAAAGGCAGTCAGTTCTCTACCAAACAAACACATGACCGGCAACTCTGGACGCTTTACTTTTAGTTATTAGAAGCTTCTCTTGTTGGATACACAAGTAGATCAGGCCACAAGAAAATCAAATGACCCCCACACAGTTAAAATTAAAGGTTAAAAAAGGAACAGTCACCTAAATAGTCTTAAGCCAACAAATGAATTTCAAGTATAACATTTTCGTCAATTAAAAGCGTTAGCATTTTGGAGTTCAGAAACCCTCAGGAATATGTCTTTCAATGACAAACAATGCCTACTAGAGCACAAAAAAGAAAACTAATCCCAAACGGACATCAACCTTACTTGAAATAAGTGGAATAAGAAAGTTTTGACGGAAAGCTTCAATAAATTAAGTTCCAAAGATCAACATGTCAACAAATAACAGAAACAACTCCTGCAAGTCCAATTTTCAGCTGACATATTAAATACATTGAAACGCATATTATAAACCTATAAAAATAATCAACAACCATTATGATGGAGTAACATATCATATGTGTGTGGATATAAGATTAAGATGGGAAATACCTGTTTTAGTTTTTGCTGGAGAAGGCTGTACAACAACATGCATTATGATGATACCCCCGGCAACTTCGCCAAAGGGTGTTCTACACTGACCAACAGTCTTGTTGTTATCCAAAATTTTACCAGAACATATCAGTTTGATTTCATTCACTGCCTTAGGATTAATGGTTTTACCTATAGAAGAAAATCAAAAAGAAAATTGAGAAAAAAAATCTAACAACAGAAATAGACAGAAACTCCTCTAAATGCCATACTATTTCATACTGATAGATTGCCAGTTTTAGATTGAGAAATCTACAATTTATCATTCTTGGCAGCTGGCTGTGCAAGGTCTGGATGAGCAATCTTAGTTTGAATCCATCATCATATTGCAACCTTTAACAGGCATCTCAAAATTTTAACAACAATGCAAGCATCCATAAACAATCTTTTCTATTTCCAAATTGCATGTAAATTACAACGGGTCACAAAGAATCAGATATCTTTCTGCAGCTTCAAGTCCAAACCGATATGATCTTTCAGTAATTCTTCATGAAGGTAATAAATGCATTCTCAGATGCATCATTTTACTAAAAAGTAAAGCTTATGACATAAACCATTCAAACTCTTCTGAAAGAAGCACTTAACTTTTGAAATGATATAAACATATAATACAGAGTGACCACTAATTCCAAAATTGTCATTGACAAGCTACTTGATTCCTTTCTAAGACTTTCCAAATTTTCGCCAAAGTTTGTAATTTGCATAGAACCACCATCCTATAACAAGAAATGAGTTTTGTTTATACGTACAAATAACCCATTATTCTCACTTCTAAGTGTTCCAACCAACGAAATCACACCCACATCACAGAAATAGAAAACTCAAACACAAAACACCAATTCTCAGAATAACCGAAATTACTTAAACAAAATCAAACATTGGGACCCGGTTTTTCCGGAAGTAGGTATTCAGACAAGACAAAAAAGGGGCAACCTTTGGGCCAATCGGAGACAATTCGCTGCTTAAGCATGTCGACCGTGGAGGCCGACGAGTACCGAAAAGGGCCGATGTCAGAGCCGTCGTAAACCCTGAACTTGATGTCAACCAAATCCTCCTCCGGCATTTGACTGTTGACCTTAACTTCTGTCCTTCTACCCAATCAGCTACTCCCAATTACACCTCTCTCCGATTTCGAATGAATCAACAACAACCAGCTCATCAAATTCCAGCAACCAACCAACCAACCAACCCCTGTGTTGTTATTAACAGATCTAAACTCAACTCAATCGAAATGATCAATAATTTCTAATTTCTTATTTATTTATTTATTATATTTTCATTTCAAAAAAAAGCAAGAAATTGAGTAGTGATAAAAAAAATTAAACAATTAAATAAAATCCATACCTTAAAGAAAGAAGCAAGAAGAAGGCGATTTTCGGAGCCCCGCTTTAGTTTTCTTCTATAGAGAGCAACGCGGTGTTGGGACTCTCAGTACGACATCGTTTTCCTCCTCGTCTTTCACCACCCAAAAAAAAAAGGCGGATAACTAAACGACGACGGTTGAGGTTTTGTTTCGTCGCTTTCTGGTCAAAAAGGAAAGTCGCGGTATTACTTGAGCATAACAAAACCCTAAACCCGAGAAAATGCAGAGACCAAGAGAAGAAGAAGGAGGAGGGGAAGAGAAGATGGAGATTGTGTGGCAAACACCCGCCAATCCTCCTCAGAAACAAGACTACATCTTGCGAAATGGTCGTTTATTCTTTCATTTCAATTGAAGCTAGGAGATTACATCTCGACGAGAAAAAAAAATTGATTATTTTGGCGGGAAATATGCAGGGAGGCGCCACGTGAGACCATACTACTTCGAGTTCATCTCACATGTGAAGAAGCGTTGGGCGGGGAAGACAATTGTTGATTTGTTCGCGGAAGAGTTCAAAGGCCGACCTTATGATTACTACGTACGTCTGCATGTTTGTGTTTACGTGTTCTATTTAGAATGTGCATTGATTTTAATAACTGAGGGTTGTTGGTTTAGGTTAATGCAGTAAAATGTGGACGCATACAAGTTGATGGAGAGATGGTCCCAGTTTCCTACATTGTTAAATCTTCTCAAAAGATTAGCCATTTCTTGCACAGGTTTCCTAGTCATTTCATTTGGTTGTAATGTAACTTAGAGGTGTCTTGGATTTATGAGTTTTTTATGGATTGATTGATTTCGATAAGGTTGTTGTAGGCATGAACCTCCGGTTATGGGTTTGGGTGTTTCCGTTCTTCAAGAAGAAGACGATGTTGTTACTGTTTTCAAGCCACCAACTGTTCCTGTAAGTGTGCTATGACTCGACATTTTCTGTTAGTGAATGAACTCGTTATATCTACATGCGAATTGTTAAAACCATCTCCTAGAGGAACACTAATGTGGTCATTGTGTGTCGAGGTTTGGTTTGTAATGTCAATGTTCTAAGAGTATTTTGTGTGATTGAACATCTATCCTCTCCCACTTTTCGTTTTAGGTTGTTATTAAGTTGATGTGGTATTGCTCTGTAGGTTCATCCTTGTGGTCAATATCGGAAGAATACCGTTGTCGGAATCCTTCAGGCCGAACATGATTTAGCGCCTCTCTTTCGTATCCAAGCATTATACTTTGGAAGCATGCATTCTAGCTAGACGTGGTTCATGGAAAAGGCTATGAAAGTTTAAATAGCTTCTTGTGCTTGGCCATTGCGATTTCCCCCCCTCTTTTTCTATATGATTTTGCTATTTCCAGTTATCTTTCCCATAACTCCGTCATAGCGGTACATCGGCTGGATCGTCTTGTCTCAGGACTTCTTATCTTGGCCAGAAATGCATCAAAAGCAGATCTTTTCAGGCAACAGGTGAGTCTGTTGTTTTGTTCATCATTGTTGTTCATTGGAATGGATAATCATATTTAAAAATGAGATCGATATTGTAATCCAAAATATTGACAGGAGTTTGTGACTCTGCTGTCAATCCTGTTCGTCATTGCAGATTGAAGCTGGGGTTGTGCAGAAACAGTATGTTGCAAAAGTTATTGGTATTTTTCCGGAGGATGAGGTAAATCCTTGTCTAATTAAATGATTTCTACATGTTATTTGATTTGATGAGTTCTCAGTTCTCTCCTATGGACTCTGTGAATTGTTGAGATGACTATGCATTCTGAATGTAAGAATTTGTATCATTTACAAGCGGTGAGTTTAATAACTGTATAGATTGTAAAGGTTCTCATAATTGGTTGGTGTTGAAATACACCAATTGGCAGCTGCTGTTTACCTAAGTATTTAACTAATCCCATAATATGTGGATGTGGCCATGTTCATCCTTGAGGTACAGTTGTTTGAAAATTATGCTGACGGTTTGCTGGTTAATGGTTCTTATCTATTTAACCTCTATTTTTTCATTTTTATGCCAGCAAGTTGTTGATGTTAACATAAACTATAATGCTCGAGAAGGGAGAAGCACGACAGAGGTGAGGCTTTGTTGATTTCTCTCTATCAGGAGCCACAGCTGCTTCAAAGTGCATCCTCCACTTTCATAATAACATCTAATTTATAGATCGTCTGATCATATGTTCATTATGAAGTATTCATTTGTACTACGGTGGATATCAGGTGATAAGGCTTTTTTCTGGATGAATAATATTCACTTGCGTTTTTTTTCAATTAATTTGTGTTATATTCATCAGTAGTCTTCTTTGAGTTAACACATGGTGTAATTTGTGTCAATCTTGCATGATTGTACATGTGCTTGCAAATTTGGGATCTTTTTCTTTCCATAATCCTCACTGCTATTCTCTGATGTTACTTTGTATTATAATCGCTGTTCTGCTGATGAGTTATATACCTGTGGTGGTTGAAAATGCTGAGTGGTTTATTTACCTCTAGTCTTACAGGCGGTTGATTCATTGCAGTACACTGATTCTTAGAATTTATAATTTCTTCAGGTCAGTGACTCTCATGCCAATTCTTCTGTGAAGGGGAAGCCTTCTTGTACAAAGTTTACAAGGATAAGAACCAATGGAACTCATAGCATCGTGTTATGTAAACCAATCACTGGCCGAACTCATCAAGTAAGGGAACTTCTGAACAAGAAATTGCTGTTAGAAATACATATTTTAAGGGCTTCAGTAGAAACCCTTACGTCATATGGAAAGGAGAAGTCTTGATTTGAAATTTCTTTTTGGTTTTTGTTGCTTTTTGCTAATGTTGGCTCTTATCTTTTAAAATAAATTTTATCTTTGGGAAAGAACGATGGGTGTTCTTGATGAGTAGTGGTAGCAAATTGTAGAAATCTTGAGGAATATACAAGGGCTAAATGGTTAATGACTAATTGAGCCTCGTACAAGCAAATGAGAAACCATGCTAGCCGAAGAGGGAGCAGGAGCTATAGCAGCAGAGTAGCTGCTCATTCAGAATCCCAGGATAATAAATTCCTATATCTAAACCCTCTTTGTTTTGGAACACAAATGAGTCCAGCTTTTTAGTATTCTTTGGATTTTCATCCTTTCTTGACATGAGCAATTCGTCATTTTGTATTTTTCGATACATACAGGTGCTCTTCTTGAAAATGCAAACATGTTAAATGGCTTAATTTAAGCCTACTAATTTTATGGATTCATCTTTATTGGTCAATCTTTCTTCTTCTCGCTAAACTTCTTGCCTTTAATGTTAACAATGCCCTTTATTCATTCTCGGTAAGAAGATTTACCCATTTTTTCCCTTGTCATATCTTAACTTAGGATCCATCTTCTTTGGGTATATGACATTTACATGCCACAGTTTAAATCATCTCTTTTTTCTTCTTTTCATGTAAACTCATAAATGAGATTGTGTTGACACCCATTTTACTGATGGATATGGTGAAATTATAACATGTGTTAATCAATCTGTTTCTCTCTCTCGCCCCCTTTAGATTCGAGCTCATTTACAGTATTCGGGACATCCAATAGCCAACGACAATCTTTATCTCTCTGAACATGTTCAGAACCGCTCCACTAATGGGAAGACTGCTGATAGAGCTGCTTTCAATTCTAGCAATTCTCCTCCATCAGGAAATAATTCATGTAAACGTGAAGAAAATTGTGAGGAAGATTTCAGCATTGATCCATTCTGCACAAATTGTCCAAATTTGGCTCCAAAAGGGTGAGACTTCAACCTGTGATGGTACTTTTGGTAGGATGCATATTTGTCAAGTTTCACTTGTGCTTACTATAAATGTGGATTTGTGCTGTAACATGTGTGATGCTATTATGGTACAATGGCTGCAGTCTGCACTAAATTACTTACAGACTGCAACACAATTGAGTGAATTATGTGCAGTTTCTAATAAACCATAACCCAAGGATTTTTTGAAATCTTGCTCAAGTTGACATTTTAGTTGCTGTTGCCAAAGATGAAATTTCATACTTCCCTGCTGCCAAAGTAGGAAATATAAATTCATGGTATTGTTGCCTCTTTTTTTTTTTTCCTTATTTGAAATTCACACTTACTACAACACGTATACAGTCAATTTCCTTGCATTATAGCTTCTTTCCATATCTACGTTAACATTCCAAATTGCATCATGTCCACTTACTGTCATTTATCTTCTGCTTATAGTGCTTGTGGTTAGAGGTGGGGGCACAATTGTATTAATAAATTGGTGGTTGTTTTACCATAATCTCATTAGTTGCTTACACCTGAATCGTGGTATTGTTGGTTCCAGTTGACTTTTATCTGAATGCGTGTTGCATTTTCATGTAAAATGTGTGCATATACTTGCTTCTGAGTTTTGTTTTCGTTTCTTGTAGATATGATGAGCTTGAAGAAGGTTTATGGCTTCATTGTGTGCAATATTCTGGACCTGGATGGGTTTATAAATGTCCTTGTCCAAATTGGGCAACTATATCGTAGCTTGTACCTTCTTCCTCCTCTTATTTCCTTTTCCCCATTAATATTCACTTATTAAAATCAAAAGCTTGTGCTTCCAAAGTTTCCTAACGGTCTCATGATAATGTTATTGTCCCTTTTTCTTGTTGTCAATAAAAAAAATGCAGTTTTTTATATTTCTTCAACCTATAACAGAAGACTGAAATTACGTATATATATAATAATAGTTTGTACTTCCTTTCATACCTGCAAAGTGAGTGTATGTGTATAATCTGTATGGATATTATCAAGCAAGTCTGTGTAATCGAATGTATTTGTCAATCGTTTCTCATGCCAATTGTTAAACTTTTAAGAGAATGTTTTGTTTATTTTGAAAGAAGGACAGAGTTATGATGAATCCGTAGTGGTCCATACTTCCTGGGAAAATATAAACGGTTTTTTCATGCCAATTGTTAAACGTAGAAGAAGTCTTGGTTTTGCAGGAAACTAAGACCTGGTTAGATATGCACCTCAACTTTTGCTTTGGTTTTGCAGGATTGATTGAAAAGATCTATATGCTTAGCCCATGCGGTACAATGGGATACCGAATATCTTTAAAATGCTGATGATACCAACATTTTTAAAAGTAAGCTTATTATCTAGAGAGGATTGACATCCACTTTTTGTGTTGATTAGCGGCTTGCTTTGATCATAAAGTATTAAAAAGTAGTCAGGTCCTCTTCATCTATCATGCCATGGAGCATAAGCATTGCATCAGCCACTAGCTCAATGGAGATGAAAGCTACGACAATTAATTTGGATTAGAGACAAAAAGTTGCGCAACTAATCTGGATTAGTCAGTAGATAAACTTGTGATTCTTGCAAATTATTGATGTTACTTGCAGCATTAGCTTAATACGTGTTTTATGGTTAAATGCAGAAGCTCCATTTGCCGGGGAGCATATGAATTAACTTAATGAGTGTCATGACATCTAACAATGTCCAATTATGTATAAGATTGGTCTTTGTGGGTTGTTTTTCTTGAAGTTGTTCAAAAACTCGTTTGATGCCTAATATTATGATGACCATGTAATTTTGTACAAATTAACTATGCTGCAACCATGTATATAAAGCTTAATATGCATAAAACATTTGCTTCAACATTTTTTAAAGTTATCACGATTGTAACTAGGGATGAGAATGCTTATGAATATATGGACTAAAAAGAGAAGCTTAACGCAAGCACAAAAGGTAGGCAATTATTTGTTTTGTCCTGTTGTCATACTCTGCATGCATTTAATTATGAATCTCAAAGAGGTTACCTTTTTATGAACCAAATCTACCAAATGATTAATATGTAAAGTTGCTCATTTATAATCAAAATAACGTAGGTTTAAGTCATAGAAATAATTTCTATGTAAAAATACAAAAGAAAGGTTGTGTACATTGACCTTTACAAAGTAGAGAGCCTTATACACCGAATATTTTGACTTTTTGACTTTCTAAGATCGACAATCCTTACCCCAACTTATCCATAGCATCTCAATGAAAATAATTAATATAAATAAGAAGAGATTTGTGATTTTTTAATTTTCATTCAGTTTGGAAATTATAATTCAAATGAATAATCTACAAAAGAGGAATTCATACAATACCATTGGAGATAAGGTTCATTTGATAAAACTACACATTATGTATGTTAAACATTAATGCTAGTGCCTGTATGCGCTGATTGTCTCAAACAAAAACTAAGCTCCTCTAGTTAATGAAGAAAAATTCCCACATAGCCAAACCCGATATTATATCGTCTAAAGGAATATTTGTTCAAATATTATCAGTGCATAGTACTTGAAAGGGCTGTGATCACAACCAAGAACTGTTTCTATTAGCAATTAAGTGCCACCCCAACTCTCTGAAATTAAAAGGGTTGGAAGCGATTTGGTTGAAGTGCCCTAAACTAGAGATACAAACAAGTTCCCTCATTATTTAGATTCCTATGAGATTAATTATTGCCATCTTTCGTGTAGCAATAAGACCACAATTGATTATATGCAAACTATGGATAGAGTTTGCTTTCTTTCTTTTATGGTACACATGGCACGAAAGTGGGAACAAGTTGGTGCCAAGGATGACGGGAGATGGGGCTATCCTCTCAAAAGTTGGACACTTTTCTCTTTTATATTGTCAATTTATGTTAGTCTTATTAATTAATAATGAGAAATAAAATAGGAAGTAGTTTGCATTAAGCCAAAAAAGAAATTTGCAAATTCAATTTTGTCCAAATAATTGGACTTGTACACATACTTTAGCATCAAAATATTCAAAAACTAAAGAAAACAAAAATAAGAACTTGAGTTTGAGTTTCATGAATTTTAAAGTTTAAACTTGTTAAATAACTTATTTGGAGCAATAATTTGTAAATTATTTAGGTGTTCCCAAAATTTATTATTAAATACTTAAATAAAGAAATGGATGATTCCCACATGTAATTGGGAAATATGAGGGGATATTTCATATTAAATTCAAGTTTACTTCATAATCAATTGACAATTACAATAAGAATCTATATACTCCACTATTCAGATTTAGCAGGACATTGTCTTTGGTTTATTGTTTTAGGAAGGCATCTTACGAACTGTTGTGACACAGCTGATAGAATTAGATTGTATTGTGAGATTATATTCTGAGGCTTAGTAGAGAATGGCAAAGCATCTCAAGTGAATAAGATTCAACAAAGAAAATGTCTAAGCCACCTTTTACTGTCTCATCTCCTACCTCTTAACTAACTGTTCCTGTATAGCTACTCCACTTTGTGACCCAGTTGGTGAAACATTCAGATTGAGGAACATTGCTAGTTGGCGAAACCCTAGAAGGCCATTAAAGTAGTGTACGGCATCAAGCATGCACACATATCCTCCATTTTTAGCTAACTTCCTGTTAACTAAAGAGAAATGTGGGGTACATATATACTATGTTCATACATTTGTCATGTTGATCCAGGATTAATTAGCTTATTTTTGTCCTAAAAAGACAAGGCTCGTACTATATATGCTGCTAAGCTTCACCTGTGTCCACAATCTAAAGAAGGAGACCTACCACTTGGTCACTCATCTAATTAACAAGTCTCATCTCTTCTTTTCTTTCCTTTTTCTCTCCTCAAACGTATCATTACAAGTAATGTGCCCTATAAAATGGGATTAAAGAATATGTTAATTATATATAAGTATAAAGTTCCATCCTTTTGTTATGCCAACGTCATGGCTTTTTCCCTTTGAATGGAAGATTTGCATGACCCTTTTTAAAAAATGATGGATAGGATTGGCTAGGTGATCTCACTTAAGGTGATCATTTGGATAACTAATTGCAGATTAGGCCTTAATTTCTAATGTTATCTGTAGTATAAAAAACAATTGATTACATCTCCAATGCAAAAACAAACCCTAATTTTCCCAAAATCCAATGTCAATTGTAGTTCACAACATTTTCTTACCCTTTTTGAAAATAATTAATATGTATTATCTAACTAATTAATTAAGATTTTAAAAGTTCAACTAATTAAAAATTTGATAATTACTAAACTAAACGATTTATATGCTTATATAATCACTTTTAAATTAAGAATTAAATTAAAACTTTCAAAAAATAATAAAAATTTAGCTTCAAAAAAATTATTTGACTCTTTTATTAAATTATAAATGAGAAAATTATCGATACTCAAACCTTTCGATCAAAATTACACGGTAAGAACTTGAGAGCTTTCTGGTACCGACCTAACACCTTGCGTGCAAAACAGATCTCATACTCATCAAAATGGGAATCATCACTTTGAAAAGTAAAGCATGATGAATCAATCATTCAGGCGTTCTTATGAACTTTTTAGGATCATGAAGACTACCGCTTGATGTTGATAACATAAATTGGAAAGGGAAAGCACAAGAACACGAGGGCTTAGTGGTGGTCCAAAGATACACGTTTGCGATCGAGTAGAGGAGCATGCAATCCTTGTGCAATTCTCCCAGATGACTTGACAAAAGTACGTTTTACATTATCCCATGAAAAACATATCAAAGATGTTGCCGCCCTTCGTCATCAATCAATGCACCAGTTTTGTCTAATAATTAATCTTGTTCCTGCACATATTAGTTTTACACAATTAATTTAATTTTATCAAACAAAAGGAAGATAAATAATTCTCCATATTAGTTGATAGTTTAATTTAATTAAAAAACGAATTAATTAAAGATGTGATTAAGTTTATATAGAAATCGCTAATTTGTGTTATATAAAAAATAATTTCTCTTTATAATTACTTTAAATATATGTTTTTAAGTGATTTAAAATAAAGTTTTTAAATAAGTAACAATTTTTTATTTAATTTATCACTTCATTTTAAATTTTATTTTTTACTTTTACATTATTTTATGAATTAAAAAGTATACAAATTCTTTTATTGGCAATTATTTATTAACTTATTTGGGTCTAGTACTCAAAAATCTATCTATCTATCTATCTATCTATATATATATATATATATATATATAAAATACAATTTCAAAAGAAATTCACTCAAAAATCTATATGTATGCAATGCTATTATTTTTTATCAACTTCGAGTCTAACCTTTTTTTTTCATTATTACGGATACAAAAATAATGGAAAATTTTGGATTCAACTACTTCTATCAGATTAGGTGAATTCAATAATAGATATTTCATGGCATTCCAACCTTCTCCTTTCAGGGCCTACCCGAAAGGAAATTCTGATCTAAATATTTAAATATGACTAACTATATATATATAGATTTTTTAGCGATTTTTTTTGAAATTGTACAAGACCCAAATAAGTTTATAAATAATTGCTAATATCATATCTTAACTAAAAATTTAAGATAATATTTCTTTATAAATAAACCATTCAACTATATCCCTGTGTTCATTATGATCATCAACATCCTGTATACGTGCAATTTGCTTTATACGAGATCCTTTAAAGATAGGAAGCAAATGGGAAAGCAATGACATCATTCGTTGCTCTGAAGATAACAAGACGCAGTGGTGCTCTACTCTTTACTCTTTATGGCTAATCGAGAGGCTAACAAAGGCAACAAGTATATACTAAAGTGGCAGTCTTATAGCTCTCAACGTGTGTCAATGTCATTTCTACAACTTTGTCTGTGAACTATGAATGTGATTGGTGTCAAGGAGCATCCGGTGATCTAATAACACGTATGTTCAATAGTTATATTTCGTTCTAAAAGCTTTACATTATTAGCAGCCCTTGTCATTAGATGATAAGAAAAAGTTTTAGTAAGATGTCATTAAAAAGTGAAAAAAACTCTACCCAAATTCAACGTACTGTACTTTTTATTAAGATTAATTATATTTCCTTTTTTAATAGGCCACTTGATTGTGTGGTATATAATTTATGAAAAAATAATGTGATTAATAGTTATTAATATCATAAATAATAAAATAAAAATTGCAAAATTAATTTTTTACTTGAAAATAATAATAACGAAAAACGTAATTTTTTTAAAATAAAAAATTATTGATTATATATCTGGTCCCACAATTTATTATATAGTTTTTTAAATTTTGAGTTTGGAAAAAAAGTATCTATGTGATCACAAATTTTTTATTTTTGGAAAACGGAGGAACTCGCAGCTACTATCCTTTAGATGGGCACTAGGTAAATCTTCGGATTGACGCAATAGCCTGCAAATCACGTCAATCGAGTATTCCACACTAGGTAAACCATGTACGACAGGCTCGATTGAGAGAGTGTAGGTAGGAAGATTCGAACACAAAATCCAACTCAACAACTCCCTAGGGGGCGATCACAAAAAGTATGAAAATACTCATTATAATACTGAATGACAAATTGATAAATGATTTATTCCCTTCTCATACTAAATGATTTATTTTCATTTTCATAGCATAATATTTATCTAAAAATTTATACTTCATGTTACCAACTCAACAAAGTTTTAATGATTACTGAAATAAAATTTATGTTATTGCATGATAATAGGGTTGAGTGTTCAGTCCTAGATTATATGCTTCAATAGCAGGTCAGGTGAGGTTACTAAAGATAAAGAAACATTATATAATCATAATAAAATAGCATGAAGCCAATACTTAGGGATCACCTAAGAACTTGCAATCATTTGATACTAATTACGTGAAACGATATAACAAAGGCAGAAGGATTATGTATTGTCTTATTTACTCGAAAGTAAACATAAATTACAAGCAGATTTAGAGGAAGAGCTTGTGTCTCTCTTTTGAATCTTTTTCACTACAACTTGAGAGAAGCTTACGAAGTGCAGCTTTTACGCGTAAAAGTAATAAAACAGAGACCATATCACGTATACAATTTTACATGCAAATTAGAACCACACGCCCCATCAAACTGTGACAATGACATAGACCGCCATGTCTTGCTTGTTTGGCATGCAGGTTTCCTTCTCATCTTCGACACGTACTACTGCATTTCCATCACCGTTCAGCTGAGGAACCACCGCATTTAGGTCGGAGCAGATTGTCGAACCAACCTTGGACATGTCCACAATGTGTACTTCTGATAATTGTTGATTCTTTGGATCTGTTTCCTCGACAATTTTCTTGGGACTATTCTTATAAATCACATAAAGTACCATCTGCACAAGACCAAACGCAAAGCCTAGTATGTTTGGAATCTGCATAAGAAGGATAAAAAATGTTAATGAAAAACCAGTAATTGAATCGAAAGTTTTCATATGTTGTTTAGTTATGTATGAACTTACAGCGACAAAAGGGTCTTTCTTTAGATACCCAAAGAAGAACCACATGACTGCACTCACAGTAAGGAAGAAGGATAGATAAAATGGCATGAACTCCACGCTCTTGGTTTTTATAACTTTTCTCTGCAGAAAATTGTCGAATTAAGAGGGTTAAAACCTTGTTATCAACTTGAAAATTTTGTAGCTAAGTTGTGGTATTTTGAGGCATTCTTACCAAAATGCATAGAGGGGCAGCGAATACACACAAGGAGAATATCATGTTAATCCACCCAAGAACTTTTACGCGCTTTTCTCCATGGGTAAGGGAAAGAGTTGAAATACTGATCAAACCGAATCCAAAAACGTTGAGCAAGAGGACAAGCTTCAAGGTGATAATCTGCATATAAACGGATTACTTTGAATCAGTTTACTGATACTGTTAAAAGAGTTTCCAGAAGTGGGAGAAAAGAGATGTTTTCTTGAATACCTTGTCCTTCTTAGTGCCATAGATAAGGTAGATAGTGATGTAGATTATCTCCATGCAAAAGGTGAATGAGTTGATGGTGATTAGAAGAATGCAATCTTTCTGGAAAATCGCATAGAACAGCCACAACATAGCACTAAAGAGTGCAATCACATAAGGAATAGATTGAAATCCTTCGCTTGTTTTCTTCTTGTAAATCGCATAAAATGTCGGCCTGTAATGCATTCGATTGCTGGTAAGTTGGTGAGTTCATAAGGAAGAATGTTAAAGAGATGTTCGTGTAAGATGTAAACTTACACAGGAGCAAGGCAGACCATACAGGAGATAACGTTGCCTAAAGAACAAGAATAACAGAAGGAAAAGGAAAGTAAATAATCTGAATCAGTATATAAAAGAATGGATAGGTATAAGAGCATGCATGCATGAAACTACGAAAGAGAGACTCTGCATCTACCTAGAAGACCAAAAACGAACATCCATGAAAAAGCCATTCTCAATCTAGAAGTTAATGAGGATCGATCCTCTCCCTCTCTTTATCTCTCAAGCAATGTTCTTAAGAGAAACTGATCAACCAATGTCTTGCAGAAACAAGCGATGGTTTAGTGACACTTATATAGGCAAGCAAGAAGTAGTGCCACGAAGCAATAGTGATGTAAGCAGGATCACTATCGAGATGGCGTCCGTGACGGGACGAGCTTGTCATTCCAGTTAGACCTATGTCCAGAGCTAAGACCGAGAGACTTAAGGAGGCTCTCTATGCGCATGTAAGCTAATTTGTGAAGAGGATGGAATGCACCAAACGCATTGGAGGAGAGCTATCTGAATCACAGTCCAAATTGATTAATTTATCTCAAATTCTTATATTGGACACACTTGAGACTTAAAGACCATTATATTGGGCTATACATTATCACTTAAGCCCAAGAGGAAAGGTGCACCTATGATCAGACTTGGGAGCGCAATGGACCAAGCCTAGGCTTGTTTTTTTATTATTTTAATTTGAACTTGTTTTAAGTTATATTTATTTTGGGCCTCCATGTATTATTTAGCCCAAGTCTTTTATTGTTTGAACTAGGTGTAAATACCCTCTTTAGGGTTAGGGAAAGAAAAATTTTTGATCATATTATTTCTTGTGTGCCACTGGCCATCTTGAGAGGAGAAACCTCTCTTGTTCTTTTCAACTTAGGAATTAAACATCACTTAACAACTGAATCAGATTGTGGCGTGATTTTGATCATAAACAACTTTTTTGATTTGTTCTTTACCCGTTATCTAGGTTGCTCAAGACAAGTTTTTCGTAAGGTCTAGTAGGTAAATTTAAAACCCTGCGTATCAGATTTAATTTTAGTTAATTCAAATATATCATCTTCTTCCTTCTTTAAATCCGAACTTTTCAATCATTCAATTATGTGTGAATGCATTAAATAGGGTCTAGAGCAGTGATGGATAGTGGCTCTATAATTGTGGTTAGGATCCAAAGATCAACATGCGAGTGTTCCTTTCCACTTGGTCCTAATGGACCTTTTTACTTTTACAAAATCCAAGAAGCTTTCGAAGAGGTAATGACCTATCTATATCGATTAGGTTATTCTTGTTGATAGTATTAACACCCTTTAACCAAAGTCGCTCTACTTGCGGACTCCATTCCAAAGTACCAGCCGCCCACACCTCTGCCTGTTTCTGATGTGTCACCCACCAAGTGGTGTAAGGGTTACAACTCATATTTTCAGTTTCAATGACTTTGTTTAATATATTGCGAATCATTATCATAATTTATTATATTTATAATTATATTTTTAGAAACAAAAGCACTCCAACACATGTCGAAATTAAAGGACAAGAACTCATGAGTTAACACTGATTGGCAATTGATTCTATTGTTATATATAACATAAAAAGGCCAAAAGGGTAAAGTATAGCAATGGGAACATTACCAAAAAGAACTAGTGGTAAAATGGTAAAGAACTAGAACCCACTTGGCTCATTTCTTGTAGCGTTCCAGGTGGCCTTGAAAGCTGAAAGTAACTCCCCCTTTCTGACGTGTGATCGCACTTGTCGTGGAGTGTGATTGAGGATCTTTGCTCTTCTAGTGTGAAAGAAACAATCAAACGGTGGACGAGAGAGCTCAGGCTTCATGGTAGACGATATGGGGCTTTACCAGAACAAGAAACAACTTTTCACTTCTGTTGACCTAGTAGAACCCATTAGCTAGCCTCCATGATAAGTCCTGTAGTACCCATGTAGCTCTTCTTTTTAGCTTTTTTCTTCTGGTTTTGGTAATAACACGGTCATAATTAGTCAAAAAGCATTAGATGAATGTGATCATTAGCTATCTTCCCAATGGTCTTTTTGAAACCCTGAAAAAAAGTTATTGACCATCTTTATGTATCCCCCTTTCCTTCTAATTAACAATGGCTACATATTCAACATTCTTGTCGGCATGAGTTGAGTGCTTTATAAATATTTATATTTGTAATACACTAAAAGCTTGTTAAATTACCAATTAATTTATAAATAATATGATATTAACTAATAATATTGCCTATTCTAGCAAAACTGCCCATCAAAACTATCGTTAACCATTGGCCGTTAAGGCGTATTCTCAAAATACCAATTTCTGCCGTCATTTTTATTTCATTATCAATTATGTACTTTACAAGTTAAAGAATTAAATATAAGAGAAAACGTCTTCGGCATTATTTCTCATAACAACAATAACACCGACAACAATTTAGTAATTATCTTTTTTTCCGAGTCAATTAAACATTATTTCTCATCAAATCACTAAAAACTTAAAAATTTTATTATCAATATATGATAATAAAGATAATCTCCTACATTTTAAGTAACTCTGAAAAAAAGATAATTACTGAATTATTATGTTTGGTATTCAAGATTTAGATTAACACCTAGACAATCAATCTTTTAATTGACCCCTACGTAGCATCTAAAGGACAAGAGAAGGAAATAATCGACTAGCCGCATACGGTGATAGGTGACAAGAAGAATGGTTGAGAATCAAACAAACATCATGGAGCAAATAATTCATCTGTTTTTTGATTTTTCCGTAGATAAGTCCCATTCGGTTTGATTTTGGGATCTTCAAAGTGTGAAAGGGACTCGCACTAACTATACTCGAAAAGCAATAATTGTCATATATACATGAAACAAAGATTTTCCTATTCATATATTAAATGTTTTCTTCTTATTTTCAGAATTTGAATTTGAAGCATTAAAAATTGTACTTAATTGCAGTAATATTTCTTTCACTAAATTTTGTTGTATCGTTGATCATCAGAAATTAAACCGATAAGACAGGAGGTTTAAGGTTTAAAAGTGAAAGATTTAAAAAGTATTATATCGTCATAAGATCAGTTAAAGATTGATTAAAATAAAAATTTTTAAAATATGATTGAAAGAAATTGTCTTTATCTATCAAAGAAGTTTAATTAAAAATATTATTAAACAAAATTAATTTATTAGTTTATAAAACTTATTAATTATCAAAAATTGATCAATTAATTAATAAATTAATCAATTTTTAATATAAAAATTATTAAAATAAATCGAACTAGAAAGTTGGCAGATTCAAGATTCAATATTTTTATAGTTCAACATGGAATTATAGTATTTAATAATAAACTAGAAAATTTAAAATTTAATGCTTCTTTTATCATCTTTGAAATTGATACTTAAACTTATCTAGATCTAGCTAATACGAGCCCGCTGGACTCCACGAGAATGCTGAAAACAGCAAAAAGAGAACACAGAGGACGCTAAAATGCACTAGACATACTAAATTAAGGTTTGATGAAACAATAATTGGGCCAAATCAGACAGGCATGCGTTAGGCGCAGATGACGTTGTCTGTTGGCAAATCAGACATGACAGTTCCTATGTTCAAACGGAATTTGGTTATGAACCCGTAATTTTAGTCAGACATGGAAGCAACAGAGCGGGGAGATTAAAAGATAACATATTTTAAACGTTGTTACTAATTAAGTTTAATTTTTTAATTAGGTATGATTAGTTTTTCAACTAATTCATTTATTGGTATTGATTATGATTGCGAAGCTCTCTCTAACAAGATGTATAGAATTTAGGGAAAAAATACTTTTCCTTCTCTCTTTTTATTTTTATATAATTTAAATTTTAAAATAATAGAAATAAATTCATTTAATTGCTAAACTAAACTCCTTCGTTTTTATGTTTTGTATATATTGAATTTTTAATATGGGCAAAGTGTGTAGAGCCCACTAACAGAAATTAGGCTTGAGTCAACCATTGTCAGAATAACTAAAACTAGTTATTTAGATAGTTGACTCTTACCACTTATAAATTTTTTAACATTTTTATATTTAATCAATATGGGATACTCTAACAGTATAAGAATAATTCCCTATAGTTTATGAACTTCTTGGAAAATATGTGGATAATTATGGATACCATTTTGTCACCTTCTTCTAACAAAAATAAGATCATGCCTAAGTTCGTAAATTAGATATGTATTGTCTATCTCCTTAGCTCAATCATTAAGCAATCGTGTCTTTGAAATAAGTTTCAATTAATGATTAGAGCTCAATTCAATTACTCCCTTCTAGCCTCGTGGCTTCCAACATCACGGGTATGCGTGATTCAGCTCACTCCACTTAATCGATTTGACAATTCCTTTATTTTTACGTTTTAATCTTGTCTGCTCTTAGTGACGTTATCTAATTATATGATAAAATGGAATTAAAATTAATAAAATGAGGCAATATCTGAAGTTCAATCAACATGCACAAAGTGTTGTTATTGACCCATAACAATACCACATCAAAGCATATACCCATATACACATCAAGCATATACACATATACGCTAAATTAGGAATCGTAATTAAGTTGCATATAATAGAGAACAAATGCATGTTTAAACTTCACATCGAATGACCTGGTCTTGCCCATATGAAACATCTGTCAGCTTGTTCTCATGGTACTCAGCTTGGTCTGCAACTTTTTGACCGTCCGGTAGGGGAGTTCCGGCTTGCTGAACCTCAATATCAGCGGTGGTCTTGCTTGGTTTTATAATGTCCAGATGGGTCTGAGGTAGCTTATTACTAGGCTCTACAGGTACTGTCAGGAAATACTTGTAGATAACATAGAGCAACATCTGAAGAATCCCAAAGACAAAGCCTAGAATGTTTGGTAACTGTAAACAGAACAGTTCATATCAGGTTGTTTCAGAAACCATCTGAGCTTCTTCAATTGTGTATATATATATATACTATCGTCTTTGAGACAGAAAGGTATAATTACCGCAATGTAGAAGTCCTTTAGCAGGAGACCATAGAAGAGCCACGTAACAGCACTTAGTGTCAGGAAAAATGATAGGTAGAACGGCATGAACTCCACGCTTCTTGTTCGAATAACAAGTCTCTGCAGGGTGTTGAAATTGTGAACATTGGATCAGAAAGAAAAGCTTAAGTGGTTTGATATTAAAATTTTGCTTTTAGTAACCGTTGAACTCTTTCTAAAATCCTTACGATGATGCTTAAAGGTGCAACGAATACACTAATCGCAAGCACCACGCAAATCCATCCAAGAACTGTAACTCGGTTCGGTGCTTTTACGCATAATTCAGTCATGAGAAGAATGAAGCCGAACGCCACAAAATTTAACAAGAAAAGTGATAGTAAAGTGAACCTCTGCAATTCAAGTCAAAAGTATATGTTCATGAGGAAATTATCATAGTTATATCTAAGTAATAAGAGGAGAAAAAGAAGAAGATGAGTGTCTTAACATATCCATTACCTTAGCTTTCCTTGGTGCAAAAGTAAGGTACAGTGCAATGTAAATGGTCTCAATGAAGCAGCCCACTGAGTTAATAGTGAGGAGAAGAAAAGCATCGGACTTGTGTAATGCATAGTAGAGCCAAAGCATGGCACTGAACATTGCAAAAACATAAGGTGTCGACTGAAACCCTTCTGTTGATTTCTTCTTCCAGATTCTTAAGAATGTTGGTCTGCAAAAGAAGATTTGTCCAAGCAATGATCACAAATGTTCTTCATAAACTATGAACTAACCACAACAATTGGAACAACATATTAACTCACATTGGTGCCAGAAAAACTATAAAAGACACCAAGTTACCTGCAAAGCAAAGAGCAAAAAAATCAACAACTTGTAAGAATGTATTTCTCAGACATGTTAATACAGTGAATGATGTCGTTCCCCTTTATTACTTGGTGACATCAACTTGGTATAAAGGAAAAAGAGAATAAACATGAAAATCATTTTAGCTAGGCTTTCTTAATATGTACCCAAAAGGCCAAATGTAAAAACCCATGGATTCTGAGTGGAAAACATGGCCATCTTTCCTTTTCTGAGGTGAGGTGGTCCACTTCCTCCGATAACAAGGATTTGGAGGGGCAAAGGAAGAGGAATTCGGAGGTGGAAACCCTAGCTAGCTATAGATTTCTCTTGATCAATAAGCCATGAGATAGCAATACAAAGGGCGTGACGTACTTATAGAGTTTGTTGCATGGGGAAAAGGTTGAAATGATTGCTTGTGGTACCAAAAAATCGTGCACCGAGTGCCAAACTCTCGCATCAAACTCCAAGTGATAATAACCAACTCATCAACAATTTTTGTCCAGATGCATGATAAAAATCACACTTACGTTACACATCCCAAAAGTGCTTTTAAAGCACTAAAGCTTTCTTTAGGACAACCGCAAAAAATAAAAGAAAATACATAAAGTTGATTGAGTCTTGTAATGGACAAGAAACATGTTTCAATTGGGAGAAATGCTTAAAACGCCCATTTTGCTTTTAAACGAATCATAAGCAATATGGCGTTATGAGATATAATTAAGGTTTGAATTAAGTTAATCACACTTGACGAAGCAATACATAATCATTACAATCAATTAAAATTCATTTAACTAAGCAAATTAATACAACCATAACTTGTATATGATATAACCTAATATTATACTTTGACAAGCACATAATTTGTTACATAAGAAAAAGATACATTTTTGACATTTGTTATTTACATATAGGCCAAATATATGATTATTATTTAGTAATTAAATTATATGCTACCATCTTCTCGGAAACTACTTTTACACTAGTTATAAGTAAGAATGTGTATTACTGGACCTTTTCAGACATAAGTTTAGCACAATTTTTACTGGGTTGTTCACCTAAGAGGCCTATATTTTACTGCTCCATCACTTAAATGTAAAAGTTCATTTTTGATTTATAAAAACCTAGCACAAGGGGAATATTCTTCTATGACTGATTCTTAATCTGCTTGGAATTTAGATGATGTGTCTCGATCTGCTATTGAATCGGTATATTACTTACAAAGTTACAATTGGACTAGAAACCCAGCAAAAATACAAGGTCTACTGAACTGAACTGTCATTCTCTTTGGTTTATATTCTTAATTCATCCTGTGATGATCCATCCTATTGCAACTTAAAATATGAAATTGAAACAAAAAAATAAATCTGAAATCTAAATTAAAACTCTACTCATAAATAATGAATCATTTTTAAATTGGATAATTGTGGATACATTTTTTTTAATAAGTATAAAGAAAGAGATCACTCTCTATACCTTTAGGTTACTGACTAAATTCAGATATAAAATTTTAATACAATTCTTTACGAATTTAAAATATATCTTACCTTCCAAAATTTTTTTTAAAAATATATCTTTAGTATCATAAAATATAATTGGAGATTAGGATAATGACATTATAATTTTTATAAACACATAAGGCAGCGAAATTTTCTTATGAAATTAGTTCATCTATCTTTAATTCTTATTTATAAAAGTAATAATTAAAAAATGAATTGGTTTGATCGATCCAATCGTAAAAATTTAGTTTGGTTTTTAATTTGGTTTGATTTACTTTAATAACTCTTACTATTAATTTGATTTACTTTAATAACTCTTATTGTTAAAAACTAATTAGTTTATTCATTAATTGATCAATTTTTGTAAACTAATTAATTTTTATAAAAACAAATTAATTAATTAATTTTTATTTAAAAATCTCATTTTTAATTAAACTTTAAAAAGTCTTTTTAAATAATATTTCAAATTCTGCAATTTTATTTAATTTTTAACCCAATTTATAATGATTTAATATTGGTTGAACTTTCTTAGTTTACTGATTTAACTTTCAGCCCGAATTTTAAAATATTGCATAAAAGTATGAAATAATACAAAAATTTCTCAATTCATGAATTTATGTAATTAAATGAATTAATTAGGAAAAAAACTTAATAATTTTTCTTAGGTAATTTGGTCTCCCAATTCTTTTTTTTTTTTGGTGCAAATTGGTCTCCCAATTCTAACATAAAAATTAACGTATTAACATGTAGCTAGAAAACCATAAACCCTACGTTGCATGGAACATTGGTGCAATAGCAAGAGCCAACAGCTACACAAACCCACCCTGACATCAAACATTACCGTCTTCGAATCTTTTTGTACTTAAACTAAGTGATTTGTTGCGATCTATATCCATTACTTTTCAGCTTCTTTTGACTGGCACGCGTGACCAGAGAGTTTCAGACTCAACTTCTTCGTCTTGCTGCCCGTGGAGCTTGCTTTTGCCTGGTCTCGGTCTCATCACAATTGTTTATACGCATCTACTTGTGAGCTGTGCCATAAGTTGATGTCACACCGTCCTTTTTAGTCCCACTTCCCCGTCTTCCATGGCATTATAAGACCGTTGATACGACGTTCTAAAGGGTCGAACACAAAACTTTACACGCAACAGGTACGGTAATGCGAACATATACTACTGTTTTCTAGGCTTGCAAAGTGATTTTATTATATGAAATGCGGTTCCGAAGTGTGGTGGGTGAAGATTAGAATATAGAGGAAACATCAGGATAAGATATGTTAACCGTATCTTCACTTGATTCGAATGGATTATGCAATCTAGTTACTTATATTAACGTTGTTTAATTAATCTCTCATGATCTCGATTAATCTAATGATTGATGTTGTTTCTTTAGTCCAACGATTTTTGTTGGATTTTCTCAGGTGATACTAGTGGTTGTTTGTATGAATAAACAATGAGATCACCAATATGCTTTTTGTTCCCTTCTCATTTTCTACTATAAACCCACATAACCCTCGTAAAGATTCTATTACGAAGTAAATCTCATCTATTTCCACATTTGCTAATTTATAGGAGGTGAGGCAAAATTCAGGTTTAAGGATGTAATTACTAAAAAAATACAATACCAATTCGACCTTAACACAATTTAAAATCTTAATAATTCATGTTTTTATTGATATACAGCACAGAAACAGTCTAATGAAGCTAAAATTTAACTATATCATGTCTTATGAACTGTTCAACCTACCTTCATACAAAGTACTTTACAAGAGGTTTTAATTTGTTGCCGTCATTAGTTGAGATATAGTGAAGAGTTATAATATATAGTTTTAGTTGTCTCCAAATGCAGTTGGCACAATTGTACCCAATCTATCTGGGATTTTTCTCTCTTTTTTTAATCAATTCAATTGTATTCAATGATCACTTTTGACAGATCGATTTTGCAACAGGTGTTAGGATCTTCTCAATGTGTATATGAATACAAAGCTAAGTATGGGAGGTAAATTTAGCAAATTTTCATTAGTGGATGTCTCAATCCTGGCAAAAGTGGAGATTTCTAATTAGTTGTTTTACCGTTCAAAGAAGTGGTGTGATATATATCTGAATTATCTTTTTGTGTGCGCGATCAAGGTACAGGTGTAGGTGAAGCTTGGCAGTGTAAGCAATGCCTGATGACGCTGGTGAACGGCCGAGTCCTTTATGTTCTCACATTACCGGATTAGAGCTAGCTTATTAGATTCTAATCATCTTGCTTTAATTTAGCAGCCAGAAGGTTACTTGTTCTCCTTTGATAGGATTTTGACGATGATATTGGAATTTAGTTGCTGAAAAAGGTTACTTGGTTCTCTTCTGATATTTATTTTGATGATGGTATTGGAAATTAGTTGTTCTATCAATCAAGCCTAAATTTCAAGAAAAAATTTTGCTATTTAAGGTAGCTTTAGTACGAGATGATCAGTTAATAATTGACAAGCTGTACCTACGACTTCATAAAAGATCAACCTCACCTCCACGATTTGTGTTATATGATTGAATTTATTATCGATGAATTGAATTACATCTATCATTGTACTTTTGAATTATTAATTTATACACTAATTTGTTTGAAATACATAATTACATGTTCATTATTTAATAATTATAAGTGATAATTACAAGTAAATAGCACTTATTTTTAAAAAATAATATTTATAGTATTAATAACAATGTCTTAAAAATTGAATTGGGAATAAAACCGATAGAACATAAGTTTAAGATTTAAAAGGTTCAACTAAGATTTAATAAAATTAAAGAGATTATTAAATAAAAATTAATTGATTTATAAGAACTTATTAATTAATAAAAATTGATGAATTAATTAGCAAAAAGAGTTATTAAAATAAATCAAACCGAAAAATTAAAAGACAGTTCAAGATTTTGTGGTTGATCTGGCCAAATCATTCGAGTTTTTAATGGTTGTATTTTATTAAGAAATAAATCAATTACGTGTTCATTAGTTGATAATTACTATTAAGTAGCATTTATTTTATGAAAATAATATTTATAGTTTTAAAATTTAACGGCTACCATTATTTACTATTTGCCTCAATACTTTTTCTTGAAAAGAATGTTTGATTATTTGCCAAGATTATCAAAGACCGTCTGACAAATACGGAGGTTCTACGTGTAGATTCATGGGGTGTTGGAGAATTATAGGTGGGTAAGAAAGTGAAGACAAGATCAACTATTAACCAATGTAGAAGTTCCTTCTGATTAAATAGTTTATTTCTTTTATTTGTCTGTTTGTTCTTAAAGAGATATTAAAAGACTTATCTTCGATCTTGTCAATCTAAACGTCACCTTTTAATTTGATCTCTTAGGCACCTTTTTTCCGGTACATATCCAACTTTTTAAATAATAAGTGGAACTTTTACGTAATCTTTTCTTGATAAAAATATAAATATATGCAAAAATTATTTATCAATGAAACATCATAAATTCAAATGTATTAACGTGTCCGGAAAGTAAAATTTCCTGCTTTGCAGAGATCTGAAGAGGGTCATAACGTACGAAACATTTTCTTTGCATTTTTACAAAAAGGTTATTTCTGTAACTTAAACTTGTGATCTTATTGTCACAAATGAGCAACTTTATCGATTACTCCAGAGCTTTTTGTAAAATGGTCATAAAGGAGCAACTTTATTAGTTACCTCATGTTTGAAATCATTACAATGATTAATTATAATTGTAGTGAGTTTGCATCAATTTAATTTATCTCCATATTTATGAGTCTTAAGAAAAAAACATGTTGTGTTTTTGTAAAGTTTAATGTTTTAAAAATCGGATAAGAAGTTAAACTGGTAAGACAAGAGGTTTAAGGTTTAAAAGATTCAACCAATACAATAAAATGGGCTAAAAATTGAAAAAAATAAAAAATTTGAAATATGATTTAAAGAGATTGTCCTTACTAATCAAAAATTTTGAAGTTTAATTGAAAAAAGATATGATTAAATAAAAATTAATTGATTTATTTTAGTTGATAAAATATATTAATTAATAAAAATTGACCTATTAATTAATAAACTGATATATTTTTAACAATAAAAATTATTAAAATAAATAAAATTAAAAAATTAAAAATCAAATAGAAAAGTTAAACGATTCAAAATTTTATACGATTAAACTGACCAAATAAGATGAATCACAACTTATTCCATTGATTAGACAACATTTAAGGCCTTTCATGGCCTTGCTTCTGTTTGAATGTTTAGCACGTGACTATTGAGTGATCAATGATTATAATGTTAGCACGTGACTATTGAATAATCAATTATTATAATGTTTTTGAATTGTTTAATCGTCAACGTTTGACTGAAATTAAGAAGAAAGTCTCAACATCGGCTTTAACCATACTTTACTTTACATACATATTTAGTGTGATAAATAGAAGAAAATTATAAGTTGTATTTCTTAACGACGGACGACTCAGTCCTTTCTTATTAGTCTCTTTTTTGGCTCATTGAACCTATACGTGAACCGAATTCTCTTATAGAGTATAATCCTCAGCTTCCAAATGTTTATTTTCAAATCCCTTTATGGCATGTAGGCAATCCTCCGTTTGAAACTTGGAGATAAAAGACAATGGTTCTTAGTTTTTTTTTTTTCCCTCTAAATAACAATGAAATATTTAAATTATTATTTGAAGTAAATTTTAATTAAATTTTTAGTATGAAGATTTTATATAAATTAATTGACGAGTCAAAAAATAGTGGATATATCTCTATTTTATTAATTATTTTTAATTTCACTCAAACTATAATTTTTTTATTAAAAAATGTTGAAGACCTTGTTCTTCGACCACTTATACGTCGTTCTTAGCAATAATTAAAATTGGTTCGGTCGATTATTCTTGTTATTAAAAATTGATTAATTAATTAATTAATTAATCAATTTTTATTAAATAAATAAATAAATTAATTTTTATTTAACAATATCTTTTTTTAATAGAACTTCAAATTTGTCTATAGGTGTGATAATCTGTTTCAATCATCTTTCAAATTCTTTAATTTTATTCAATCTTTAACTAGTTTTACTTTTTTGAAAAAATTAAATGGAGTAAATATATTGAAAATGAGTCAAGGGATAATTCTACAACCTTTGGAGTTATACTCCTTTGTCAAAGCCAACCAAC
>JAOSBL010000006.1:30265905-30276909 GCA_027568915.1 Erythroxylum roraimae
GAGTTTGACATGTGCTAGTCTATCCGGATTAACGATGTCCAGTCTCGTTAATCCTATGACTAGGGATAATTTAGATAATGACATAATTGCACATGATAGGAATCTCAGTAGTATGATCACATCACATCATAATTTCCTTCATGCTATGTCATATATCATGGACTTCATTAATTCGATTAAAGATCCATATCAATTCATAAACAATGTTCATGAACATCAAATTAATGAATTATGCCTTTCTTTATTTATTCATAAAGTCTGCACATGACTTTGAATAAAACGCGCTAAAGGGGATTGCCTTTAGGGCATAATATGACAGTACCGTCCTTGCATAAGTCGAGTTACCCATTGTACAAGTCGACTTATAGGTACTGTGCATACGTAAGTCGAGTCATATTACCTACAAGTCGACTTACACTAACAATTGATACTTCGCAAGATCGTCTTCTAGACAAGATTCAATCATCAAAATTGTCTAGTGAGCTGGCGATAACACTAATATTTCTAACTGTGTCACTTCACTGTTGAAACAAAGGACTAGGGATTGTCGTTATTGACTGCTTCAGTATTAAAAATCTTTTCCATCTAATGAGGAGGCAAGGAAATATGTTCCGGAACGGATATCTCAAAAAAATTGGTACAATTTGTGTGATTATTGGGCCTCTCCTAATGTTCAGGTTTGTGTTCTTTACCTTCGCATTTGCTTCCATTAATCTTGTTCGATAATTTAATGACTATCTTTTTTCTTTATTCAAAAAAAATATGAGAAGGTCAAGGTGAACAGAGGACAAATGAAAATTCCTCACAACCAAGGCTCCAAATCATTTGTTATCCTGCGAAGTGAATATGTAAGATATTCATTTCTAAGTTATAATTGTATCAATAATCACTATATTATTTATTATGTATATTCATGTTTTTTTTTATAAAACAGAGTGAGAAGAAACTACATGAACAAGATCGTGATATGATCACACTCTACAAACTCCCTTACTATATGAAAGGTTAAGGGTGGATGTTTAAAGACGCGCAAAATAAATATGTAAATAATAAAATTTATTTAAAATTTAAGTTTAGTTATTTGTATAATACTAACTAATAATATTTGCATTGAATATTAATTTTATTTTTTGATTTTAAAATAAGATGCAAGAGTTACTACAAATATCAATGTCTAAGGGAAATGAGACAAATGTAAAAGACATTTGTAACAAGGTGCTAGGTACACGATTCGGATATGTCAAAAGTTTTGGATTTGACCCTAAGTCAACTGCTTCATTATCATCATGACCAGCATACATTTAATATCTTGAAGAGGAAAACAAGTTGCTTAAAAAAAAGTTAGCCAAGTATGAAAAGTACCTAAAAAATTACTTGGTCTGGATTATGTAAGCAGTGAAGATGAAAACAAGTCTGAGTAGTTAAACTAATCTCTGTATTTATTATTTTGTATATAAGTATATTTTAAGATGTAATTAAAATCTTGTACAAGAACAAATGTAATGATATTTTATTTTTTATGAAAAGTACCTAAAAAATTACTTGGTCTGGATTATATAAGTAGTGAAGATAAAAACGAGTCTGAGTAATTAAACTAATTTCTGTATTTATTATTTTGTATATAAGTATTTTTGAAGATGTAATTAAAATCTCGTACACAAACAAATGTAATGATATCTTATTTTTTATATACAATGTTTCAAATTATCACTTATTTTTGTATAATTTTTTTATAATAAATTAACAACAAAAAAATATAAATATTATATACAATAATATGAATTCAAAATATCACAGATAATTATAATTCAACATGGTATATCGTTACTTTAAAATGAATTACTTAAAGTGCATGCAAAAAAATTGAGATACTGTGACAATACACCTCTTGGCAATTTCTGCCTCAAAAACTGAATTTGTCCTCAAACCACAAAATCACTAGAAGCTAAACTCTATAATTGGGTGAATGGTCCCCTTTTAGAACCACATGTGGTATCTGTTGGCTTTTCACACGTAAGTGGTCCTAGTCCTACTGTCCATAGGAATTCCTGCCCTGACTATAACAAGGCTTCCTAGCAGCTTGACTTGAGCAAAGAGTGACAGAAACTCGGAAGCTGAAAAAGGGTTTTGCAGACTATTACAATGGGAGGTTGCTGCTCAGACTCAGGCGACAACTTGCTGCTTGTGGTGGTGCTCACCATATTCATAGCCTTGCTTTTCTTCTTTTCTTGTCCACCACCATCTCCTTACCTTCAGGCAAGAAGAGTCACTGTCTACCACTGTTCTTGTTGATTATTGTAGAAGTCGCTCATAATCTTAGGTGCCGTATTGACCTCTTGCGGATACTATTGAGGACAATAAAACAAGGAATTATCGTACATCCATGATGTCATATGGAGGGTAGCTTTTAGTTTAGTTTAATGTTTGTCTGTAAAATAGACTGGGTGCATGTGTTAATAGTTGCTTTGGTTACTGTCTCTGTGTGTTTCATGTTCTCTGATCTTTGAAAGCTGAGAGAAAAAAGGGACTGGTGTTTCTGTTTCTACCGAAAATATAAGAAAGGAAATGGAGTTTTCAATCACCTCCTGCAAGTAATTGTTCTCCTTTTTAAAGCATCAAATTTGAAGCTTTCACTGTCCCAGAACTCCAGTTTTCTTTCTTTTTTAATATGATGTCGGTGGAATTGAAATTAACAATACATTTATATGTTTCATTCCTTCCTTTTCCAATGGTCGTTGTAAGGCTAATTGCTCTTATCAAGTTGTGAACTCTGATATTTGAAGTGGGCTGTGAAACTTAACACACATCGTGAAAGGTAGCGGAGGAGTCTTTTTCATATTGATTGCATATTTTGCTCCTCTACCTCATTAATTGCTACCAAAAATTGAAAGGGATTATACTGTGGAGGTCGTTGCCGTTTCAATTCCGTTTCCTTCTCTCAATGAGAATAATTTAATCTACAGATGTGACCTTTCTTGGTTATGTTCACAATGAGACATTGCCATAATGCTGATCCATCTGAAACTAAAAAATGATTCTTTAACGGAGAACAGTGAAAAATGCTAAATCTTCTGTTTACTTTTGTCCCGACCAGGATTTCGTTCCCAAACTTTGTGATCCGGCTGTTAACATAGTCAAATCTTCAGCTGTAGCTGTTTGGCTTTCTAATTTTCAGCTTTTGTTAGTTTATGCTGTTTGTAACTTTTGAGATCAAGAAATATCAGTAGCGAGGTTTTCATCAGATTAGAAAAGAAAAACTCTTATCCATACAGAAAAAGTTGCCAGTCACTAAAGCAGACTCCGTGTCATTAGTCGAGGGGTCCAGGGGGGTAGGTAAGGCAGTACAATCCTGAATAATTGAAATGCAAAATCTGAAGAAGAGGGTGAGACTATATGAAGAAAACGACCGTTCCTGTTAAGCTTTATATCTGGAAAATAGCAAGTAATATCAGCCGCCTGACCAAATCTAGCCGCAGCAAAGCTTTTCAAGCGCCAGATTTTCATCACCACCAACTGCTTCCAGTGTACTCCTCACCAGCGATTCAGGGAAACCCATCTCGACAAGTTTCTGTACCTGTAATGATTGAAACTGCGTCAGTACATAGCCATCATGTATGTATATAAACGCTTCAATCACAAAGCAACCGTCCAAGATAACATATACTGTGTTTTCAAACCTTTTCTTCAACCCCTAGTGATGAGACCTTGGCAAAAGTTTCTGTCCAATAGCGAGCTGTCCCAACAAAGGTCTGGTACTCCTTAATATACTGTAACGTCCACAGATACCAAGTCAAAATGTGAAGCTGTATATGAAATAAAAGATAACAGCCTTTACTCTAAGCACTCAGACAAGTACACCTGTTGTGCCACTACAGCATCTTGAGGGTCATCGGGCTGAGGGGCAGAGAGTAATGCTTGGACAGAAAGAAGTGCTGTCTTTAGAGTGAGTGCCGGACTCCACTGATCCTTCAAAATATCCAGGCAAATGGCTCCACTTTGACTGCTGATATTAGGATGCCTGAAAGCAGGCAGTCCCAACACAAAAAAAATAAAAAGCTTTAAGCAACTGAAAGATAAAGCGCAAAATGTTGCGGGCAGGTCATGCATGAATTAATAGATTACTCAAAACACCTGACATTGAGTTCTAGTTGCGGCGGAACGTTCAATGCACCCTAAATCCATACATTATATTGATTACATATCGCAGGGATCAGAGGATTCATCTAGTCACCACATCCAATTTGAAGCTAAAGCCTTTTACTATTAGAATCCCTCTTCATAAAGTGGGAAAACTCTCTTAAACTCAATTGACATGACCAACATGAAGGCAGAAGAAGAAAGAAGCTAGTGAAGGAGGAGAGATCAAGATGATGCTCCTAACTTGTCAAGCATGATATCATAATGGTTACTTTAAATGCCTTTCTTCTTTGGCCTAGTCTCCTAAATTGACCTTTTGGCAGCTAGAATTCCTTCACTTACACAATAATATGATTATCTGCAAGATCATGAAATGTTTCAACAAAACCAAGTTACATGAAGGCCAACTGACGGCAAACCTGACATCAAAACAAAGAGCAGCATCCTGTATATCAAGACTATGACATCAAAAACCAATTTTGCAGTTGATCTCCAATTGATCAAATGCGGTAGATCTCTGCCTTCCTCACACTACTCTCCAAAATCATTCAAGGACATGAATAAATAAGACAACACAGATGCATTTACCTTGAGAGCAAATTAAAAAATTCAAAAGAACACACATGACAGTTCAAAACTCAAATAGTTAGCGCAACGATCTATACAGGTAAACACACTTTTACTGCTAGTAAAAATAACTACCGTAATGTGTAACTGCATGACAACCTAAATTATAGTAAATGTCATCTATGACAGGAAAAAGAGTACACAACGACAATTTCATTACGCCTCCGAAACGATAATGATTTTGAAGGGCATCACCAGTCATCTTGTGTAACAATATTACAAATTAACATAAAACCATGCAAATATAAAAGCAAATTAGGTAACTTTTTCCTACCACACTTTCGTTGCAAACTGCATTTTGGGAGGCTCGAAAGGATATCCATCTACAAAAGGAACCAAGCATTGCAACTGCAAGTTAATAGATGCTTTCATATCCTTCACACTCAAAATGCAGCCAAAAACCCATCTTACCATAAGCTAATAGCAAAATATAGGTTCAGCATGCGAATGCTTTCCCCATTTTTCAAAGACCAGAGGATAAATCTACAGCTAACTTTCCAACATTGAAACAATTGCGAATGACATGCTCAGAACCCTAAAGCCATTTCTGCTACTAAACAGCATCCAGTACGTACTTGACCCTGAGAAATTACTTGACGACAAGAAGCATTTGGTCTCCCTTTTTTTTAATAATTTTAAAAAATAACTCAAGTTAAGGACAACCCACCAAAATTAAAGCCTAAAACTTTTAAACAAGAATAGAAAGATACGAAATTTAAAAGAAAATCTCTTCATTTCTATCTTTAACTTCCCCATTTTTCTTCAACAATTTACAAAAACTGCTCAAATTAAAGAACCCCCAACAAAACCAACGTCCCAATTTCCCAAAAAGAAACACAGAAAGACACTAACATTAAACAGTTTCGGGTGTGTTCCCCAAGATGCCATACCTGGGAGTGTGATATCAATACAGAAAGTGCCACCTTCATAGGGAGTTCCAGTTGGTCCAGGGATAATACCAGTCAATCGACCTAAATTATCAGATTTAGGAGTGACCCTTATGCCTGAGGACTCAATGTCTCTGCTACATTCTTGAAGCTCCTTTTGTACGCGAGAAAAGTCGATCATTGTTTGTTGGTTGTTCCTTTTTCACTCAAAATTAGGTTTACAAAAAAACCCTAAACTGAGAAAAAGGGAAAGAGAGTATTGCAGCGCCGGAAATTGAACTCTCTCTCTATATAGAATGAACTCTGGCGCTTTTTGGGACTCTCTCTCTCTAAAGGGGTACAAAACTTGGGCTCTCTTTTCACCAATAAAGGGATTTCCTTGTTTCAAAGTAGATTTCCCTGGTTTGGTTGGGTTTTTTAATATAATATTTAAATTTTAATATAATATTATTTTAAATTTATAAATAAAAATTAATTGAATAAGTATATAATATTATAAATGACAAATGATAAATTTTAAAACTGAAAAATAATGCTTATATTGAAAATAATAAGTGTGTAATATTATAATTAGTGTAGGATAAAATAATACCAACTCAAAATTGATATTGTAATTTTTCTCTACAAGGTATTTGATATTTATTTGAGGATTTAATTTAAAATTGAAGAAGATCTTTATTGTATGAATTAATGTATCGTATTTAATGTTTTAAAAACCGGACACAAGAAATTTAAGGTTAAATGTTCAACTATTATTAAACTATTATGAAAATCAGTTAAAAAATTTGAAAGTTAAATCACCCCGATCGAGTTTTTTTAACTATTGATCATATCTTTATCTAAAATAATTATCATGTATCAAATTGCATGATTTTATATAATATTTGATATTTTCTATTATCCTATTTGTGAAATAATATGATATATACACTTAATAAATTGATTAAGTGTGTGTATATATATAGTAGTTGTAAAATTAAAAATTATTTTACGTAAAAAAATATACTTTAATGACATTTGTTTATCGTAAACGTGATTTAATTTAAAGAGAATTGTGACTTTTCTAATTTTAATTTGTGTAATAATTTGTTTATAATGTTATTAATTATTATGCCTTTATTTTAATAAATTAATTAGTGTTATAATTAAGGTTCGGGTTCGTAGAATAGAACGGACGGTAGTTGTTAGGCGAAAATGACGTCGCAC
Source organism: Erythroxylum roraimae (assembly GCA_027568915.1). Lineage (NCBI taxonomy): Eukaryota > Viridiplantae > Streptophyta > Magnoliopsida > Malpighiales > Erythroxylaceae > Erythroxylum > Erythroxylum roraimae. The sequence continues at coordinate 30,272,763 of JAOSBL010000006.1, forward strand.
CCAATGAAGTTAGTGCAATAGATTGATTAGGTACACTTGTCGTTTAGAATTTGCATTAATTGGTTTAATCCCAATTAGTGGCTGTTTTAAAACCTAATTAACTAGTATCAGCATGCCCCACCCACTCGTCCCCAGCCTCCTAAGGCAAGCTAGGGTCGTCGTCGTTGAGAGCGACCTCAAACCTTATATAAGCCAGATTTTAAAATACGAGTACCCTCTGCACCTGTCTCATGTACACAAAATAAAGTAATGTTTTAAAAATTAGGCCGGTAATTTAACCGGAGAAGCGACTGATTCAAGAGTTAATGGTTTAATCGAGATCGATGACTGAACCGGAGAAGTAATTGATTCAAGAATTAATGGTTTAATCAAAATTTAACCGTGATCGAATCGGTGACTAATAAATATATTATATATATAAGATAATTTTTAAACATACTATTTAATTATTTATCTGATTGTAAACTTAACTTAAACCTTCAAACTTCAAAACAAACAAGTTTTTTTTTTTAAGTTCACCAACACAACACAAAATAAGATAACAAAGTTCACTAGTCATATTTCATTAAAATGATTAAAAAAGGATAACTAATCATAATATTCATTCAAATAAAAATCATCAAAATCAAGGTATTTTAAATGGACCGGCCAGTTCTTTCATTCACTGGTTCAGAGGTTTTTACCGGTCCAAAAATAAACGAGCTAATCACTCACAAAAAATAATAGCTAAATCGGAACGTTTCATGCTTCGGGTTACCGATTTTTGGTCTGACCAGCCAGTTCGATTCGATTTTCAAAACACTGCAAAAAAGCATCATATACAGTAAAATTTGGTCAACTTAAATCTCTAATATAAGATATACACATCTTACCATAATGCTTTAGTGTTTATTTGAATGTACTTTTGGAAGGTTAATAAGTACTTTTTTCCAATACAAAAGTCTTTTCTAAAAAAGTAGGTGTTTGGCTGTAAAATAAAAAACACTTTTTTAATAGGTATGATTTTTTTGGCAGTCAAAATACAACTTTTTAAGAAGCTTAAATTTGGAGCTTCTAAAAAAGCCTCTCAAATGGCTTTTTCAGGTAGATTTTTCATATCAATTAATGAGCCTATTTTTTAGTCCCTTTTACCTTTATGTTTTACACATAATTCCCACAATATCTACAAATTCATTTTCATGTTTATCTTGCAAACTCATCTTCTTTAAAAGATTTGGTTAGATATATTTTTATTTATGTTTCATATGATTTAAAATTATATAATAATTGATATATTGTGCTTTGCATATTATTTAATATACTTTAAATAATATTTATGTGCATAAATAATTTTTATTACAAAATAAAATATAATTAAAATTAAAAGCACTTTTTATTTTTATGTTGTCAAATAGTGTGGATGAAGCTCTTTCAAAAAATGTTCTTTTTTAAATGACATTCAAACAAAAACAACCAACTGGTTTCTTCAAAAAACTCTTCTAAAAAAATATATAAAAAAAACTCTACTAATAAAAATTATACTAGTATAAGTTCAACTAAACATAGGTTTAATCGGCAACTTTTCTGGCCACTCTTAACAATAGTAGTGTCGTAATGATGATCGCTCTAGATTTTAATATCAAACTTTATTATCCGACTTTACCCATAAAATTAAAAGTTTAAATTCAAAATGTTTGAGTTGAGAAAAACCCGATTGCTACCATGGTCATACACTAATTAAATGCATGGTCATTTTTTTTTTGTTTTTTTAAATGCACTCAGCCAATATATAAATAAATAAAATTTGTGGTCGTGTTTTAATAGGTCAATGAGCAAACGAATCTATCAAATGTCTTTGTTAAGCCCATTACCGATTTTTCTTAGCAAATATAAATAGTTGGTGAACTTCTCTTGTGGACCTAAATCATGCACAATGTGATATATAAGAAGCATATTACCTTCACATTATCGAACCCAAATAGCCCAAGTTGTTCGACAAAGCCTCGCCCTAGGATGAATAACCTTTTGTTTAGTTGGGTTTATATCAGTAGAATTTTTATTAATGGAGCTTTTTTTTGTAAATTTTTTCTAAGAAATTTTTTTCAAAGAAGTTAGTTGACTGTTTGGCTGTTATCTAAAAAAATATTTTTTTGAAAGAGCTTTATACAATATATTATTTGGCAACATAAAAATAAAAAGTACTTTTAGTTTTAAATATATTTTATTTTGTAATAAAAATTATTTATGAGTATAAATATTATTTAAAGTATATTAAATAATATGCAAAGCACAATATATTAATTATTGTATAGTTTTAAACCATATGAAGCATAAATCAAAATATATCTAACCAAATCTTTTATATATATTATAACATAAGTAAATTAATATAAAAATATATAAAAAAGCCAAATAATATTATATAAATCTGAAAATAAATATCCAAGTTAGGTAAATAGTTAAATACATAATAAACGGGAAGATGAGTTTGTGGGTATTGTGAAAATTATGTGTAAAACATAAGGGCAAAAGGGACTAAAAATAAGCTCATTAATTGATCTGAAAAATTTACCTGAAAATGAAAATTTTAAGAAGTTCCAAATTTGAGTTTATTAAAAAGCTGGATTTTGACTGCCAAAAAAGTTATACCTATTAAAAAAAATACTTTTTTATTTTACAGCAAACACCCTTTTTTTAAAGACTTTTGTGATGAAGAAAAATGCTTATTAGCTTCCAAAAACTCATCCAAACAGGCACTTAGTCACCTTACTAATGTAACATAAATAGGTTAACAATTCATATTTTGTGACATTATCTTACACTTTTTTTTTCAAGAATTATATTTTAATTGCACATACTAATTTATAGATCACACGCATTAAATTCAAACAAATATTTAAAATTTTAGATTATAAATTAAATTCAAAATAGCCATTTAGATATTTTGAACTATATATTATAAATAATTTATAATTCTTGAATTAGGTTATAAAAATATAAATTAGATCATATAGGAGTGTTTTATAATTTATGTTGATTTTTTTCATTTAGGGGTACAAAGTTTAATTAGACTCAAATAATTTTAAATTTTTAGGTGAATTTTAGATAAATTAAATTCTATTTTAACATAGAATTTAATTTAAAATTTTAGATAATTTTAAAGTAAATTCTATTTTATATTTTATATAAAATTCATATTTGAAATATGCGTATGAGATTTAATAAATCAAAAACACCGGTAGATTTGATCCCCTAAAATGGCGGAGAGGACGGTGTTGAGGAACACCAGTAGATCTGATCGCCTGAAATGGCGGTGAGGACGGTGTTGAGGATGGGAGATAAGAGTCTGGCACGTGTCTGCACTTTCAATGCGATTGTAAGACACGTCTCCTTTGTGCCAGTAGCCGCCGCCTACACCTTTCCTCATTTGCTAATGTGATGTCTTACTCCTTTTAACATCTTTATTTAAGCCATTTAAATCAATTTAGAGTATAATGGTATTCCACCGAATTAATAATAATTGTTATTATTACTGATAATGACTAAGAAGATGGGAACTAAAAGAACAATGAAAGAGACATGTACGATAAAAGCAAACCTCAACTTGTAAACTCAGAAAGGGAAAGGATGGACACAATGCAAGAAAGAAATCAAGCAAGCAAGCTAAAGAGGATAATATGTGGTTGTTATTTGCAAGAAATTGAGGGTTTGCAAGAAAAGTGAAATGAAATGGAGGTGTAAGCACGAAACTATGCTTAAGCAATCATTCCATCAAAAACCATGGAGGGTTTATAACAATTCACTAATAAATTTTAAAAAAACACACATTAAAAGAGATAGAGAGAGAGACAGCAAAAGAATAAACAAGTTACCATTTTCACAGTGTAGAGACAAGAAAAAGGTCACACCTTTTTAAGAGTGGTGGAGAGATAGCGCAATATATATGGAGATGAGAGGAGCTGCAGAGAGAAAAGAAGAAGAGACCCCACGGAGAAGGAAAAAGAAGAGGACTTTCTGAATTGTTACTCGGATTTTCTGCTTTTTTTTTCCCCCTAATTAGATGGCTATGGGTTGATTTTCATTTTGCTAGCTTAGCTTTTTTCTGGGCCTGATCGATTTGATTGAATTTTTTTACCAGCTGGCATGAGAATGGGTTGTTGGGTTTGTT
>JAOSBL010000006.1:30289190-30309279 GCA_027568915.1 Erythroxylum roraimae
TAAATTTACCAAGTTTCGTTCGGATGACGTTAATTTAAGTTCGATTTGAGGTTTCTTGTATGGTGAGGAATCTCTCCTTAGTGGGATGTGCGTCCAGATGTCACGCAGGACATCGGGCCCGCGACTCACCTGAGAGGGGTTCCAACATAAACTTTATAATTTCAACTTAAAATTCCATTGCTTAAGTCTTAGATGTTTTGCAAGAATGATCTTCCTAATAAAATAACATTTGTTTGATCATTTTTATTTATATCAAGTATATAAAACTCCATAGAATCAAGTAGATCATCTTCAACAATTCCCCTAGAGTGGTCATTTGATCAATTAGCTAAATGAATCATAACCTTAATTTTGTCATCCTCAAAATTTATAGTAAGTCTGTGATCATGAAAATTTATGTTAGTCTTATATGCATTCAAGAATATAATAAAACAAGAGTTATTTTATCATCATTCTCCATATCAAGCATATAAAATATGTAAAAAAAAGTCATATCATTTACTTACATAAGACATCGTCAACTATACCCCTAGGATAGGCATTAGATCTAACATCTAGTTGAATCACAATTTTAGTTTTTTTAAAAGGTCTAATTTTAAAGAATCATATATAGAATATGAAATAATATCAATAGATGATACTAAATCCAACATGGCCTTTCAAATTTTAGTGTTAACTATTGTACAAAATGGTAAATGTACCTAAATTGTTACACTTTGTATGAAGATTTTTGGAATAGTTTTAGAGACATTTTACCAAGTCCTATAGTCTCACATTACTTAAGTTTATGTTTCCTCTTAATTTTACATAATTTATTTAAAAAATTAACATAATAAGGCACTTTTTAATAGCATCAAAAGGGGTATTTTCCTTGCATCTATCAAAATTCTCATATAAATCTTGATATTATTCATATATTCTAGATTATGATAAAGCCTAAGGATAAAAAGGTATTTGTTTATAATCAAAAAGAGGGAGAAACTTATGCATAGGTAGCTCATCATTATTGGAAAGATTCTTATCTACAACGATGCGTTTATCCTATTCTTACTTTGATAGTGTATGGGGTGTCTTTACTTACATATTAACCTTTTTACCACTCCTTAAAATGATTACACTTGCATTTTCTTTTGTATTTATAATGGCTTGGGAGGAAATTTCCTTAAAATTTATACCTCTAACTAACTAATTGTGATTGCCATCTATTTTATTTGACCCTTTAGACTTTGAATGTTGGCTGTTATACTGGAATTACAAAGTATTAATAGCAAAATACTTAAAATATCTTTTAAAAACATACCAAAATTAGAAGTTTGGCATGTTTATTATGTAGGAGAGTGTTAATGCCTATATTTTTGTAATATTAAGTACTTTTGAATCACAAGATGATTTCCTTGTGGATTCCAATGACTAAAATTGAGGTTATCCATTCTTCTTTGGTTATACGGGTTTGAATAAAGGTGGTAATTCCTTTGAGGTTGTTTTAAAAATCCACCTATTGTGTTTATTTTCTCAACGAACTCCTATTAAAGAGTTGATATTGATTAGATACTAAATTATTGAACAAATTTTGCACACTTTCACCATTTGCATGTTACATATAGCCATTTAAAACATAGGAGAGTTTATAACAACAATTTTTATTCAGAGGAGAAAATTTTTACCTTATTAACATGTTTAGGTAATGGGTTAAGTTCAGGCTAATTTTTTTAATTTGATATATTTACAATTAATTTTTTATGACTTCAAGAGTTTTATCCACTATTGCTCCTCCACTAGCAACATCAATCACACTCTTATCAGTGTGTAAAATGCCCTTATAGAAATATTAGATAAGAAATTGTTCAATAGTTTGATGATGAAGTCGTTTGAACATAGCTTTTTAAAATGTTCTTTACAGTCTACAAGAATTCTCCATTATGCTATCTTATACCACAAATTATATGTGGAAATACTCCTAGACGGTAAGTAATAGAGTTAATCTTTTACTACATCTTTCAATAAAAAAGAAATGAATCTCAACTTGATTTATTCTTCTGTTACCCTCATGGGTTTCATACTTGTACATTCATGAAATTCCTTTAAATGCTTACGATGATCTTCATCTATATGACTATGAAAAATGTGACATATATAACTCCATATTTTAATTCAAAAATGGTATTAGCATATAAGTGGAGAATGTTATGCAAATGGATTGTTGGTTCAGATTAGAGGTAACAAACACCTCCAAAGTCCAAATTTCCCATAAAATTTTCCTCTTCCAGATCCAAATTCGTAACAAATAAGAAACCAAAAGTTAAATTATCCTCTTATGATTTTTGTCTAGCTTCCTTCCTTAACCTATAAGAGATTCTTTCCATTTTTGGATTAAACTACATAATACCTTAATTAAAAGATCGAATAACAAGCATACATGATTAGGACAATAAATATAAATTATAAATAATGATCCTAAAAATGAACCATAAATTTAGTTATAATTTCCTTTAAAATAAAGCCAAAATTTGGTGTGTTATTACTTGAATACAAAAATAAAAGCCCAAACCCTTAAAAATGCAAATTATAGTGTGAGTAACGATCGTTCAAACAGAGACTGCCTAGTCTAGTTTTATGTTTTATGGATAATAACTTTAGGGGTTTACCCATGACAAAAATAATTGAAAGAATATAACTAAGAAATAAGGAAAATTAAAAGTATAGTAAATTAATCAAAAACAAACCTTGGTCTAAGTCTACATTCATTATCGGAATTTTATATTGATCATTGATACAATTATAAATCAATTTATACTTTAATATTCACTAATTAAGCTATTTTTTCTCTTTATATTTGTATTTAGTTAGAAAACATATGTTTCAATTAACAATAACTATTGAACAACCTAAGTTGAGCGTTAAAGATTTAGATTTAGTCTAGTAGAAATTCTAAGAATTAAAAAGATTGAAGAAACTCATCATCATCAACACCCAGTTGAAGTCTCACTAAGGTGTGAGGTCTAGGGAGATCCATGAAGTAAATCACACGTTAGTATAGTCTTAATATTCGATATACAAAACGCACAAGAAGGAGGGTTGAATTGTGTATCCTTTTCTTGAGTACGATCCTCTTTTTAAAACTTCTTTTGAAAACTTGCTTTTTCAGAATTATTGAATAACAGTATCACGAAGTATTGCAAATCGCTTCTAAGTACTTGTATAAAACAACAAGAATAAGAGTTGAGAGTTAAGAGTAAGAATCGACACAGCAGATTTATACTGGTTCACCCCAAACCGTGGACTACGTGCAGTCCTCAGAATCCTTTATAAGATTTCACTATACTTCTAAAAAAAACAAGTATTCTTTTTCCCGAGCCTCTTCAGGTCTCTTACAACAAGTATTCTTTTCACCTAGCCTCTTCAGGTTTTTCAGCTTTTCTTCTTTCTACTGAAAGGTGTTTCGAGCTTTGTTACAGACAATATAGCTTTAGAGTTTAGCTCAATGAATACAATGATTTTGTAACTTTCGTAACTTTGAATTCACTCGTGTAACTTTTTAAAATCTCTAACTTCTTCAGTCTTCGACTCCGACTCGTACCTTCGTCTTTAACTGCTTCTTGATAACCGCTTCTTTCTTCTTGTTTCTTGATCTTTTGAAGAAACATTTATTCAGTTGAGTTCTGTAACTAACTCAGACTGATTAACCATTTGACGTGGTATCGGATCTTCATCTTAATTTCTGCTGCTGCTTCGTCTTACTTTCTATCGTCTCATTTTCGGCTTCGCTTCGTCTTAGTTTCCCTGCTTCGTCTTATTTTTTTGCGTCTTACTTTCTGCTTCCGCTTTATCTTAGTTTCTCCGCTTTGTCTTATTTTCTTGGGTCTTACTTTCTTCTTGCGTCTTACTTTTTTGCTTGCGTCTTACTTTCTTCTTGCGTCTTACTTTTCTTCTTGCGTCTTACTTTCTTCTTGCGTCTTACTTTTTTGCTTGCGTCTTACTTTCTTCTATTATTCTTATTATTTGGTCTTCATCAAAATTATTAATCGTAAAGTCATTTTAACTTAACAATCCGATAGTATGCAACCTTACCTTAACATAGTAGAGAGGCTATTTTACATAGATTTATATGCAATGTGTCATGAAGATCTTACAAAATTAAATAACACAAATAAAAGCAGTTGTATTTAATTTAGTCAAGTTTTCTTCTTATAATGACATAGTAATTTAGCAAGCCCTTTTCGCTCCATAAATTAGAGGGATAAAATAATTACTGATTTGTTATCTAATACAACTATAGATTGTAAACAATAATAAACTAGTAGAACTCCTTATAATTAATTGACATAATCACAAAAAAAGAAACACATAATAACACTCAATACTCAAAATCATAAATTGAATAATAAAAATAAATCTAATCTCAAAATTTTATTTACCCTAAGGTTTCAATTTTCTTCGACCAAATATAAAAAGTTAGTTACATAGAGACATGGAAAGAAAAGATAGAGGAAGTCTAGCCTAAAACTTAATAAATCCTAATTTTAAAACTAACTATAAAACTAATATTTTTTTGCTTCTTAATTGGAAATTATCCATCTGTCACAAGAACACGGGTTAGAATATTCCTGTATTTTAAGCTATGTTCAAACTTAAAATTCAAATTGTTTTTCCAAAAAGCAATACAAGCTAGCACACACCTATATAAGGTCGTGTTCAACTTTCTTGTTAACTTCCTCTATCTAAAGAAGAACACTGGCTATAACTATAATATGTTTGTGTTTGAGACCTTATTCAATCATTATCTATAAAAAAACATGAAAGTTTAATAACTTTTTATAAGATTTCAGTAGAAACATAAATGATCTCAATCAAAACTTAGATTAGAAATGTTAAATGTAAAAAACAATGTCAAAATTATCTAAATTTATCAAATTATCTTTATTTTGCCCTTAACACCTTAATTTGCATACTAGATCAAGATATAAGAATAATGAGTATATTTAAGCTTAAATTAATGTTAATCATTAAATATTAAAGGAGGAAAATATGACATTTTGCAAGTTTGTCAACTATGTAAAATAATATTGTATATGCCATTATTATGATAAGAATATTACTTATAAAACTTGAGGATTAGTAAAGATAGCTATCCAGCTTGAGTTTTTTCATTAATGGTAAGATAGCAGCTAGGTAATAGTCTCTACCTTTATCTTCTAGATAGCATCTAAGTATTAATCTTCATCCTTATCTTGTAGATACATTAGGTATCTTTAACTTGTAAATTAGATTAAGTATCCTTATTTTGTGGATTATGTTAAGTCTATCTTGTAAATTTGATAAGTTACTTTGTATTTATCTCTAGCCACTTTCTCTCAATTGATTCATATATATAAAGGCATCTTGCCTTGTGTAAATCAAATAATGAATACAACACAACTTTTCTTATTCAAAAGCTTTTTTATGGTGTTAGAGCTCATAGTAGCCCTAGTTTCTTTTTTTTTCTGACCTAGGCTACAAGCTTAAACACACCTAGCCTCCATTCCACACTAGTAATTACTAAAATAAATTACACTAAACCACTACAACAACAATGACAATTGTATCATCTTCAACTACACTTATCCTCATTACATACATTACCCATTTTATGAATATCACTACAAATCATTTAAACTATCTCATATGAAAACACCAAATTGAGTCTATTATACTTACTTGTGACCTTTTTGGGTATGAAGATGCCACCATCCCACCGCTAAAATAGGAACCAACTTCATTGAGCTTTCAAATTAGGAAAAGCAAGATCAATTAGTGAAATGTTTCTCTCAGCCTAACTTTCACCTTCAACTACCCCTTTATCCCTCGATTGCACTATTTCTCTTCATTATAACAAAACCCAAACCTTTTTTCCTCCACTTCCAAGTGCCATCATTATTAGTTGTAAATGAGTTTTTTGAAATAAAATGTAAACCTGATGATTCTCTTGGTCATTATAAGCTCTACCTTATTGCAAAAGGATATCATTAAGCTCATGGCATTAACTATGCTATTGCATTCAGTACTATTGTTAAACTCAACACTATATGTCATTCTTACTCTTGCTCTCCCAAATAATTAGTATGCACATTAAATTGATGTCAATATTGTCTTTCTTTATGGTGCCCTTCAACAACTAATTTTTATGTTTTAACCTTTTAATTTTCCCAACTTTTATCACCCACACTATGTTTTTCATCTTCAACTGACTCTTTATAGTCTCAAACAAGCTCTCTTTTTCCCCAAGTCAGAAAGTTTTTGAAGTAGGTTTTACTTCTTTTAAATTTGAAACTTGCCTTTTTGTTCACCAACCTTCATTTCATTTTTAATCTATGATCTTCGCACTATATTTTCCTTTATAGATCTTGTTCCTATTCATTATTTCCTTAATGTTAAAGCCACCTCTATACCTGGTGGTGCCTTCTCCTTACCCAAACCAAATCTACTTGGAATCTTCTTCACCATACACATCTTAAAACCTCTAAATTTGTTCCCACCCCCACTATACCTACCTTACCTCTCTCCAATAACCATGGTTACCCCCTTTTTAACTTGATTGAATATCATAGCATGTTACAGTCCTATAATAACTTTGCCTCACTGGCCTTCACATTCAATTTGTTGTATTCAAAATCTTCCAATTCCTTCATTTCCCTACCAATGTACATGGGATTGCCATTAAGTAAATTCACATTATCTTCAATTTACACTCTCGTATGGTATTCACTTAAATAAAGTAACCTCTCTTACCCTTAACGCCTAATGTGATGTTGATTAGGTTAGTTGTGCCTATTATTGTCCATTTCAAGATTGAGGCTAAATATTAAAGAGTGATACTTCTCACTATTGAATTATTATAGATCAACTCCTTATTTAGAGAAATTGGTATTTCTAGTTTATAACCCACTATGTGGTGTGACAATGTTAGTGCTACCTTTTTTGCTATTAATCCTATCTCTCATGCAAGTACCAAATATATATTTTTGTGTCTTGGTTACAAAGAAGACTCTCTTTATCAAACATATTCTTTATTTTGATCAAATTACTGATGTCATGACTAGATTATTATCTTCATCTAGATTCTTATCTTCATCTACCTTCTATTAACTTAAGAGCAAGCTCACTATTACAACTTCTATGAGCTTAAATGGGGATGACAATACTTCATGAATATTAGAGATTATTACCCATCTTTAGTATGTTATTAATGATAAGGATGTGGGTTAAGTATTAATCCCTTTTGTTATCTTATAGATTGTATTAAGTATTATTATCTTATAGATTAGATTAATTATCCTTATCCTGGGGATTTGATTAAGTCTATCTTGTAAAATTAATAAGTCCTTTTGTATTTATCTTTATCTACTTTATCTCAGTTGATTCATATCTATAAAGGCATCTTCTTTTGTGTAAATCACATAATAATACAATATATCTTTTCTCATATAAAAGCTCTTTCAATTACCACCATATTGTTATTGTAAGAATTATATTAGAAATATATAATTTGATAAACATATATCAACATGAACATGTTTTTCATTATTACATTGATGTATAAGTTATATTGTGATGATTATATCATTATGGAATATATAAAATAGCATAATAATGAACTGAGTACATTTAATTATTTAAAGTGAGATGAATTTTTATCTGATAGATATAAGTTATAAAAAAGAATAAATTACTATTACTAATGAATTTTTAGAATATAAGATCAATAATGATTTTAAATCAATTACATAAAAGGATATAGTTGATGACATGTTTTAAAAAAATACCATGACCAAATAAAAAATAGTAAGAACAAATCTAAATGAATGATAATATTCTATGCATTCATGAATTTAATTATAACTTAGTGTTTGTAAACTAAATAATAAAAGATTGGAGTTATATAATTATTTAATTCTCAATAGAATTAATGATAGTTTTATTATATTTATTGATATTGATAAGTCTCTAATTATGATCTAGAGTAATTTGTTTGTTGAGATGTATATATTTAATATAAATTACATAAACAATCCAATCTAAATGTTAAACAAGAAGAAGTTATGAATCAAAGTTAAGATTATAAAATAAAGAATTTCTATGCCATTTTCAATAAATAAGGAAGTTAAAAGAACTTTAAAATAAAAAATAAATATTTATATTACATGTTTAGGTCAATAAGTGGCTTCTTTTTTATATTTGGAGATATTACTGATGATACTTGAAAATTTTAATAAATAACTACCATTTTGTTTAATCTTTAATTTCAAATAATATCACTTTTATGTGTAAGATATACTATAGGAAGACAACTTATGTATGCTCATGTTATGATAATCAAAAATATGTTTATTATTGAAGCTATGGCAGAAATATTGGCAGCATACATTATAGCCAATTGTAAAAGGGAATTGTCATCCTTATGAAATAGCTTTTTACCAATTCACCTTTTATGATATAAGGTCAATACTAAATTTATGATGTAATGATTTCAACATATTTATTCACAATTCTACGCTATTTTTTAGGCCATTTCATATTCTTCAAGAAGGATTAATAACTTAATACATCATATTGAAAACGTTGATAGTAATTATAGGTCGTACAATAAATTGGGAATAAAGGCACAAAAATTTATAGTTTACTTAACAATTTTACCTTAAAGAATTATATGTAGTAGTCAACTCCAAAACCAAATAGTGCTTACTTTTGATGTCAATCATTAAAAAAAATGTGGACATGTCTTCCATTGAGTATTTGTTTGTAATAGTTATAGACATAGCAATAGTATCCCTACAACTTATTTATTGATGTCTTATGTTCATTTTTTTTCACTAGCTCTTGAAGTAATGCTAGAGTTTGTTTGCTTCTTATTTATTAAAATCTTAATTTTCACCAGTTTGTGACATAGTAATAGAACATGCCTAAATATTATTTATTGAAGTCTTTTGTTGAGTTCTTTTATTAGTTATTGATATAATGATAGAGTATGTTTATGTCTTATTTATATTTTACATCTTATTAAATTAAGTACTCTGTTGTGTTTTTTTCTACCAGTTCATGATATAGCAATAAAATATATTTATGTATTATTTATTAAAATCTTCTATTGATTTTTTTTACCAGTTTGTGATATAGTGGTAGAGTATGTTTGCATCTTATTTACTGTCTTAAATTTAATTTTTATATCAAATCTTATAATAACAATAAAACTGTTGTGTCTTATTTATTGAAGTCTTCTGTTGTGTTATTTTCCACCAGTTTGTTCCACAAGTTTGTGACATAGTGATAGAATATTCTAATGTTTTATGTATTGAAGTCTCTTATTGAGTTTTTTTTCTTCTAGTTTTTGACGTAAACATAGAGCATACCTACATCTTATTTATTAAAGTATTATATTGATTTTCTTCACCAATTTTTAATATATGGATGGAGTGTGTAAACATCTTATTAATCGAAATCTTCTTTTAAGTTTTTTTTTCATAAGTTCTCAATATAATGATAAATGATGTGCATGTCTTCATATTTAAATTTTTTGCCTCTAGTTTTTGATATAGTGACAAAATTTGCCCATGTATTATTTTTAAAAAAATCTTATATTATGATTTTTTTAATCATTTCGTGACATAATGATAAAGTGTGTCTACATTTTATTTATTGAATTCTTTTGTTAAGCTTTTCTTCACAAAAGAATTTATCAAATAGTGATAGAGCATGCCTACAAATTTTTTTATTGAAACATTTTGTTGAGTTTTTTCACTAGTACATGGCATAGTGATAGGGAGTGCCCACATCTTATTTACTAAGTTTTGTTTTAAGCTTTTTCACTAATTCTTGATGGAGCGATAAGCATGCTTACACCTTATTATTGAAATATTATGTTGGGCTTACTAACTAATATTTAAACTTGCAATTCCAAGATGATTTGAACTAAAATATTCAATTTTCATCCTTTAATATAAAACACAATTATATTTTATTAATTAAGTACAAATTAATGTTAAAAATAAGGGATTCATATAAAAAGCATTAAATCTGACACATATTACAATTTCACTAAGGCTACACCCCTCCATATTTCATAAAATATTTACATGGTATTAAATTAATAAAAATTAAACACACTAGTTAATTTTGCTAATATCATACACTTCATTTTACAATAAAAATTTATACGCAAACCTATCCATAACAATCTACAAAGGCTATATAAGAATTCCAATAAATTCCTAACATGAAAGTTTAAAATTCTTAGATAATATCAAAATCATTATCCTTATATTATTTTGTACATATTGACTAGCCTTAGTTTTTGGTTAGAGGAGAAAATAGATGATGTTGCATTGAATTGCATTCACCTGACGTAACTATATCAAAAAGGTGCTTTTAAATCTCCAATGAATGCTTGAACTAAAAGTAATAAGCATTAGGATTTACACAATATAGAATTAATTCATATTAATATAAACATCTATAGTGCATATTTTAAAAAAACACAAACTAAAGACATTAAGCCACCATTGTCTTATAACCAAATGCCTAATTCCCATACGCAAATTCCAAGGCATAGTATAGGTAAATCTTACAGTCATTGCTTAGTTTACCAATGCATAAATTAATTCAAATAAATAACCATATATAAACAAAAATATCATTATTCTAATTGAGATAGATAGACTATACTTATCACTGGTTTACTTGATTTGAAAAGGATTATGGATATGAGATTGGAAATGTTGACCAAAGATGATATGAACAAACCATCAATCAAATAAGTCTGTCACTTATAAGAAAGCATGTACTTACTATATGATAAAATATTCTTACGTTACAATTGATGCTTCTTCAAAAAAGAGTATGAAAGATTAGCTACATCATATTATCATCCACCAGTGCTCCAGTTGGAAATTATTATTTCCCCCTCATTAATTTGCACCAAGTAATATCACCAATGTCTATTATACAGTATAATAATGAATATCCATTAAAACAAAAAAATTCAAATCTCTAAATATTATTAATTTTATAATGAAAAATATTAGTTTCTCAAAAGCAAACATCATAAAATCATTTACTTAGCATGTCATATCTACATCAATGCTGAGATTTCTTGTATACTTATCACAAATACAAACGAAATCAGTTGGTGCACCTCCACTTAAAACTTATAATAGAAAATATCAATGAAAAACAACACTTATATTACTTTATATAACAGCCAAAGATACTTAAATTTTATATTACTCACCAAAAACAATAGAGTCCAAGATATACTTAGGTAATTTCCAACACATTCCATCTTAAGTAATAAAACTATTGAAAATCCTTTGACAAACTTCTAAGTATAGATTATATAGCAATATGGTATATAATATTTTGATAAAGAAGTATAAACATATATTTCTTATATTATAATTCACATAATCATCCTACCATATTATTAGTGACATTTTAAGGCTTTACATATGACATCGCATCACTTAATCTCAATCTAAACCTAAAGTTTTGAAAAACTTCAAAATAGAAATACTTGTAGCAATAAATGTATAGAAATAGTTATAATGTTAAAAAATACATATAGCAACAAATTTACATGCATAGTTGTAGCAACAATATTACTCTCCTATTAATTAACTATATTACCTTAATTTGGATTTATTTTTAAAAGAAATTTGACATATATAGAAGCAAGAGTTGGAATTCTATTACCATCATGAGACCTTTTTTGTAACATTCTCTAAGCTTAGTCATATATCATTAATTATAATTACCTCTAGATGTCTCAAATTGTGTTATCTATTTCCTTACAATTCAAAATTTTGTTATAAACTTCATTATGATAGCTACACTTATTCAATTTATATTTACCTTACCTCCTCATTCACAACTTTTTTTTTCTATTTCTCCTTCTTTTTTTTTCCTTTGACCTCTATCATTGGTATCTTCCCATTCCCCTTATCCTTCATAACTACCTAAAATTTAAAAATATTGTCAAAAATTATTTCAACAAGCCTTTGAATGATGCCAAGGCATCATTCAAATTATAACTTGAAAATATATTTTGATACTATTATTCATGTTTAAGCATAAAAAGACATAGAACATATAAAATATTGTTTCACTAGAAATCAATGCAAGAAGCCTTATTTTTATCAATTACACATTACATAAAAATTTGTGTTTAATGACTTAATACTCTTTAAGAAGTCTCAATACCTTGTCTTCGTCAATTTTAATGCATACTTATTTTGTACTGATTGGAACACCAATTATCTAAGCTACAATGTCCATTCGTAGTAGATGTAACTCCTAATTTAGAACTTCTTTATCTCTTTGAATTCTCCAAATCCCATATTGGTAGCATACCTCAACTATTGGAGTTAGACTTTGCATCAATTTGTAAACCCTCTTTAAATAAATTCTCATTCAAGGAGTTAGTAAAAATTCAAACACTCTCCATAACATACAAAAATATTTATAATTTATCGCACAAATTTCATGAATTTTGTTTTAAATAGTCCAAAAACTTTCAACCTTGTTTTTCCTAATATGGTTTTGTTAACTTATGTCACTACTAACATCCTCGCCCACACTTACAAATTCATGATCCAAATTAAATTAAGAAAACATTGTCATCACATTTTTCATTTACATTATCAATATTCATTCTCAACAAAACACTTCTGCTTTGAAGCTACCTTTCCTTGTTCATGCTCTTATTTCTTTTCCAAGGAGGAGATGGTGGTTTCATTACACCTTTGTGCTTCCTTTGCGTTCACAAAAGCACAAAATTACCACTACAATCTATAGAATAATATCACTGCATTTTACAAAAATACCACTAAATTCTACAAAAAAAATACTTTTTTTCTAGGTTATCCATAACAATAGAACTTATACTAAAACTTTATAGAATATGTTCTAAAAAATACTGCTACATTCTTAAAAAGGTATTGCATTCTACAAAAGATGTCATTGTATTATATAAAAATATCATTATATTATGTAAAAAGTATCATTACTTTCTATAAACCCTTTCGAATAATTCAAAGATTCCCACTTCATATTTAATTAAACACTGCATAATTTTGGTAAATTGGCCAATTATATTATAGTACCAAAAAATTAAAATAGGAAGAAGAATCATCGTGCAATATGCATGAAAAAAATTAATATCTACTAGATAGCTGACATTATCCATTATCCTTTAAACATTATAAAAACCTTTATAAAATCACAAAATATGTCTATTTATAGGAATGTATGTGATGCCAAATTCTACACTAAGTCCTTTAAAGTATAATGTGGTGGCCTTAATATATCTAAGAAAACAAAAAACAAGTTCATTCTAAAGTGAATTAAGGGAAGTTCTATAGACTGGTTTCAAGCATTTGAGTTGCTTCAATTGGATAGTACCTATTTTAGTTAAATTCTTTTGTACTATATGACTAATCTACCTTTTTTATAATAGTATATACGATCCACACTATGTTATATAGACTAAGTTCACTTAGAATAATTAAGACAAAAAATTATAAACTAAACATTGAATAAATACTCAATATAATAAATAATTCACTTTCATTTTGTATAATGTGCACAAAATAATTTTGTTAAATATTTTGTGCCATTTTTACTATTCTAATAATTGAAAAAAATTGTTTCCAAAACAATAAGTAGTTAGAAGCAGTTTTAGGAAGCTAATCACTAAACAGTCATGTATCAAGATCAAAAGTAGTTAGAAGCAGTTTTAAGACTCATAATCACTAAACAAAAAAGAGTAGCTAGTTATGCCTATTAGAGATCAACCTCCATTCATACTCAACTCACTAAAATATGTCAGGGATTGTCTATTTCATATTTCTTTTTTTTTAATTTTGTAGCTTAATAGTTTCTTGGATAATTATATCATTAAGCTTAGACATTAATCATTTATATTGATGTTAACTGCTTTTCCTTTCTTGCTTCAACAATTTAATTTTCAATTTGTTATGTTTTCTTAAGACTTTATAATTCACTTTCAATTCTTACTCCTTGATAATAAGCATGTCCTTAATTGTTTTTACAATTTTATAGTTAATATTCTAATTGTTAAGATGTTGAAAAAGGAAAAAGACAAAGAACGACGTTAATCATATAAATCTAAAACAATTAATCAATTATTGATTTTTATGCCCAAAACTAAGGATGAAGATTTGAGCTAAAAAATGGTTAACTAAAAACCAAGAGAAAAAATAATTAACATACTTTTACACACATGAAATTTCAATTACAAAAATCTAAAAGGACAAACAAAATGTTAAAAAAAAAACAAAAACCTCACTTATTATGAAGAACAATGAAGTGCAAGAATACATCATTTCATCAACAGAACAAGAAAAATTTTCCAATAGAAGACACCAACAAAACAAAAGTTTATGTGATGACTTATATAGTATAATCATATTTGATTTTTAGAAAGTTTTAACATGTAGATCAATGAAAAACCAAAACAATCCTTTAACTTAAAGACTTTGATCAAATTATCTATGGCTAAAAGTGCAATTTGAACCACAATATTTTCATCATAATAGAACTTATACCTTAACGCTTTATAACATTCAATTTAAACCATAACGTTTTAAAAACATTTAAAATGGAAAATTTAACAGAGTTAAACTTTTGTCAATTGAACTTTTTATAATTTTTAAAATATATTGGTAGACCCTACTGCTTTATATATATATATATCACATGACATAGTGAGTTCCACTATTAGTTTTAATTAGAACAATTAATTTGTAATCTCTAAATTCCCTAATCCATTAATCTTAATTTATCTTCTTGTAATCTCTTTGGTTATTTTTATTTGTTTTTTAGCTTGTCTTGTTCTTCTTGTATATTGTAAGCTCTAATTCTTCTCGTCTCTTTTTTTCTTTTCACTTATAAACTTGGTTCTACATGCAATAGTGGAAATTTGAACACCACTTTTTTTCATAACTTCAAAACTAACTCCCGATGATGTCCATTCATCATTTTATCTAGTTGTCTTTATACATTAAAGATTTATGTTTTCCTTTGCCCATTTTTTTCCTTACAAATTGTGTAAGTAGTATAAAAAGGACCATTTTGCCAAGGACATAAAAAATGAAAACATTACCAAAAAGGTAAAGGGTATAACATTTAATCTTTAGGATTCTCCTAAGTTTTGGTTGTTCATACTTGAATTTATGATTAATGGTGACATTCTTCAGTCATTTTTGTTCATTACTCTACCAAATCCCTTTTCTACTAATTTGATTAATGTTTTTGGTCTCTTTGATGTCCCTTATTTTTACTAAGGATGATCTAATCAATATATAGTTTTTGGATACATTACATTTGTTTTGCTTATTGGCTAATATTGACCTTTGTTGATGTTTGGTTCATGGTTAGTATTTCATTCATATGGGATCCTATTAGATACTACCTAAAGTTTTATGTTGATTGAAAACTAAATTATTTTAGTGGTTTGCTTTAATATAAATATGATCCCAATAAAGGACATGTTTGTTTCTTTATGTCCACTTCTTTTCTTCCTCATGGTTAAAAAAAATTTTGCTTGAAAAATTACAACTAGAATACCTTTTATTGATAGGAAGTCACTGGAATAAGATATGTACACTTTTCGTTTTAATTATTCAGTTCTATTCTCTCTTAACCAAACATGTCCTCTTATATAGTTTTGCAATTATGAAGTTTGTTCATAGTTATCGATTTCTTGCACAATTGACATTAAATCTTAAAGGAGGAATCTCATGCAACTAATTTTTAGAACTAAAAGGCCCAAATCCCCTTTTCCTATATTTGTTTAACTTTTAGGTTTGGCTCTATTCTTAAAGTTTTTTTTGTCCAATTCTTGGATATAAACTATAGAAGCGGTAGGAGATGAAAGATAAAACAAGTAATATTAGTGAGTTATTATGTTTGTTGCATAAAATGTTGTGCAGCAGTAGTTATTGTCTTTGGTCTTTCCTGTGAATTATGTTTATTTATGAGCATCTATAAATTTCCTATTATTGAACAAGTTTTATATCTAATAAAACTCTCATTACCCGCAAGTATACGAATCATATATTATATTATCTAAAGGTATCATTCCCATGAGGATTATGTAATATCTAACAATTTGAACCTAACTTTGTCTAAGGTAACACGAAATTGATTTGAATAAAAATAAATAATGAAAATTAAAACAACTAATAAAACAAAATAAATAAGTAATTGATAGGGGAGCTGCCAATAAGATTAGGGGTTAATCAAGGTTGAATGCTTAGGACTTATTCCTTTCTTATTTTGTTTCCTTAACTATTATTGATCCAATTGTATGTTGATCCTAGATTTCCTAATGTATTGCTTACTCTCTCTCAATACCTAATCAATTAACCCTAATTAAATATGAAAATTTCATATTTGCAACCTCTCGATTCATAAAATTTTCCCTAATGTTTTCAATTAGATTTGAAGCTATCTATTAGATAATTAATTTCTCACACAAGATTTCTCTTCAAATGATTATTAACTTGATACTTGTGTGAATTATTAAATCTTCAACTCTCATTACACAACCTAATCTTATTACTTTTAACTCACTCTCTTGATTTGTTGTCAAAGTATGAGCATGCCCAATTATCACAACACCAGAATGTGTATTGATTTAATACTAATCAAAGTCACAAAATAAATTTGGAATAAATCCTAATCTGGAATTTAGAAAATCATAAACATGTTTAACATCTTAGAAATCTATTTACATATCAATTACAAAGAAAGAAACAAGGGAAAAAAAGAATGAGAACTCTATTTGCTCCTTAGTTTGGAAAGCTGAAATTTCCTGATGTTGTTCTTGATCTCCCATTTTGATCCACTTTCATATGATGGCTGCTGCATTTTTAGTGTTTTTCATGTTCTTAAATAGTATTTTAGGGTCCTAGGGTTGTTTCTAAGATTTCCCCACTTCATTCGGTTCCAAAAGGTCATGCTTGGAAAGTGTTGTGACGATTGTGCTTTTGCAAATTTTCTTTGTCATGATCGTGATAAACAAACAAATCAAACACCTCTTGAAACACAAAATTAAGATCTAATTCTTGCTTTAAACCAAACAAACACATAAAATACATATAAACATTAACAATAACATAATTCTAAGCCTATACATATGATAACAATCTAATACATACTTAAAAACACACTTAATGGTAGGTGAAAAGGTTTCACTGTAGGTTTATTATTGTGGTAATTGCACTAACAGTGAAACCTTTTCACCTACAGTAAAATTCTCTTTAGTTAATACATGTGAAATTCACTTGCTGCATTAGTTAATTTTACTCTAGGTTTATTATTATGGTGATTGCACTAACAGCTCCTAAAGTTATAGACTCCATATCTTCTACTATAATGTTAAATTCAAATGATGATAATGTGGTTTGCTATTGTAGGTTAAATGCACCACTAAGAACTTTATGGAATAATTATAACCTAGGAAGAAGATTTCATAGATACCCCAAATATTTAGGGAGTTTTCCTTTTCAATAACGAAAACTTACTGATATGTATAATGTTTTTCTCATGAATTAATTTTTGATTTAGGTTGCTAGATACGATTTTTCTAATAGTATGATGAGAAATTTACTAAGAGGGTTATTGAAGTAATTCATAAATTAAGAAAATAAGTATGTATATTGAAGAAGAAGGCCTAAACAACCGTAATTAAAACAAATACAACCAACGGAGATTGAGGAGCAATTAAATCTCATGAAGCAAGACATTAGTTTATTAACAAAATAGAAAAATTGTAATAGTCAGTTTCCAAAACTACTGAGAGTTAGAGTGTTAGATTACTTAGTCACATGAATTACATCATATTAGAATGAATTTGGTGCATTTAGGATATGATTTTTATGATTTCATTCACATCCATAATATGAGCATACATACATGAATGTTGAATTAGAAAAATTGCACTTAATTGACATGTTTCGGGGTATGAAAGTTTCAAAATAATTGTGACATGATTGTGCATTTCTAATGTCTTGTATTTTGATTTACTAATAAAAAGAATTTATGGATTACAATTAGTAATTTGGAGCTAATTATTACAATTGGAAGATTGATGGTTTAAAATGTACATTTAGATTAGGAAAAATTTCAAGTAGCAAGATAAGTTGACATATGAAAATTTAGGATGATTAAGCCTATAAATTGAGTGACAAATAGCCTAAGGGATTAAGTGACAAATGGCCTAGGAACTAAGTGACATTTGGTAGCCTAAAGAGAGGACATGTAGCTGGCCTAGACACTTGACAAGTGTCCTTAAACTCATCCTTCACTCACACCACATGACACACAGATGGTAGAGTCTCTTCACTTGCTTTTTTTCTACTGAAAATCTCTCCTTCTTCTTCCTCTCACAGCTGAAATTTACTACTCCCTCACATCTTTGTGTTTCTGCC
Organism: Erythroxylum roraimae; assembly: GCA_027568915.1. Classification (NCBI taxonomy): domain Eukaryota; kingdom Viridiplantae; phylum Streptophyta; class Magnoliopsida; order Malpighiales; family Erythroxylaceae; genus Erythroxylum; species Erythroxylum roraimae. Next base: position 30,307,673 of record JAOSBL010000006.1, read on the forward strand.
TAAATTCTGTTCAATTGTCACACCAAAATCGATGAAAAATCCTTCATAAAGATAGTTATAAAATCATAACATTATTGTATTTGCTGTTATCTTTTTGTCTTTGCTAAAACCATCCTACTCCCACCTTGTTCTTGAGATGATCTTGCATACATGTGAGACAAAGCAGGCTTGATACATTAAGGTGTCATTTGAGTAAGTGAAATACTAATCTTTGTGGCATGTGTTAGTAGAAATTATGATGATTGATTAGGGATAAATTGAATGTGGTATTGGTGTTGACATTATGTTGGAAAATGATGAATAAAAGGGGTACCTTTTGTTCTGTTTTTGGATGCATGACAACAGTAGTTTATGGGCTATTGGCCTTGTTTGGCAAACAGCTGATAGCTGATTTTATCAGCTGATTTTACCAGTGGATTGCATTAACTATTTGTTAGAGATGTTTGGTAAAATTAGCTGTTTATGTATAAAATGACTTATAAGGACATGACTTTAAAAAAAATAAGAATATGAATATTATATAACTTAGTATTTTGTTGAATATTTTTATAGGAATTTAAATTTTAGATATTTAATTCTACAAAATTAAATTTACAATTTTAATAAAAAAATATAAAAAAATTTAAATAATAATAATAATAATAATAAATGGTAATGAACAAAAAGGAAGAAAGTACACAGCAGTTAAAGATTTTATTTTAGATACGATTGGAGTATTTTAGTCTGTCTTCAATTTCTTGTCCCTTGATGCAGCATCAGTTTAGAGGCAAATCTTTGACTACTATGATCAGGCAAAAACACCCCAAATCTTGCCTCTCCCAAGATCATCCAAGAGCTTCTTAGCCCCTTCAACATCCATTTCAATAAGCTTCTTCAGGTACACAGATGCACCAGCAGCAATCATTTGTTTCCTACATTTCTTAGAATGCACAATCGAGGTCAGTATTGAAATGGGGAAATTCTGTGTTGTATTTTCTTCGATCAAATTATCTCTTACTTCCGCAAACACAGCGAGATTCTTCAAAACCCCAGCTGTAAACGCCTGTGAATTAGGAGTTCCCCCCTGACAAATCTCCAAAAGCGATGAAATCCCTCCTCTAGACCCTATTGCCCTAGCTTTCTCTTTAGAAAAGTTCAAAGCTTGAAGAACAATAGAAGCCTTTTCCTTAGCAAACCCACTTCCAAATTCCAAAACTCAAAGCAAAGGATTCAAAAGCAACAACCCTTCTGCAATCAACACATGTTTACTACTATCGGCAATAGAAATCTTCGAAATTTCTATCTGACAGAAGTGCAGACATGGTGGTGATCTGGTAGATGTGAGAGATGCAAGGAAAGAGGGAAGAAGAACCTAAAGAAAACGAGAGAAATAAGTGTGAAACAGAGAGGGCAAAATTGACACTAAACAAAAATAATTTCAGCTGGTTGCTTGAAATGCTCTTCTATAGGAGCTTATCCAAAAACAACAATTTGTTTAATGCTTCAATGAGCCTTATTAAAAAGGATGTTCCGATCTTAAAAGTTATGGCCTAAATTGATCTTATTGAGATATTATGAAAAGTTGAAATTGATCTTTTTGAGGTACTAAGAATGACTGATAAGTAAGC
>JAOSBL010000006.1:30319056-30331369 GCA_027568915.1 Erythroxylum roraimae
AATCGTTAGCAAGTTGGGCGTGTCAAACCTACACTCTCCAACTTGAGGGGGAGTGATGAGATTCCTACAGAATCACAACCATTATTACCGCAATATTGATAGCTTCCCTTGTATACATATCTCCAATGGTCATTAGCTTAGACATAGGATTTTCCATGTATAGCATATTCAATCGTGTATATATTTTACTATTTGAAGGAATGAGAATCAAGTCTTTTTGGCTCTTCCTTAAATCTTATCAGAGTGCATAAGGATCATTGTAAAGGGAGTTGATTAGAACCAACTAATTCATGGAAGCTAGTTCAGGGCAGACAATATTTACACACTATTTTACGGCAGTCCTTTCCCATTTTGGGATATCACATTCGGTGTAAAGGTTGATTAATGAGATGAAAATCATACAATGAGTTCTGGAAAGAATTAAATTGAAGTGCAATATTAAACTTATTCAGTGCAAGTTGCTGGATCATGCTGTACATAGACAGAACTAGAGGCTAAGGTTTTGCACTTTTTCGATCGTCTGTTAACTTTTTTCTTTGTTTCCAAATTGGTTTTTAAGCCTCAGAAACAACAGCTGACGAGCACAAGATCGAACATTAATGGATTCAATTAGTCGCTTCTAACCTCGGAATATATTCTATTTCTGATACATTGACATGATCATAATATTCTCCATGAGATCGATAAAAGAAGAGGGAAGTGCCCAATATGGTTGAGGGAGAAGGTAAATAACTCCTCATTTTCTAGCTATAAATATAGGCTCGCCGATTGGCCGGTATCATATCAGAAATCAAGAGGAAGAGAGCTCTTGTATGAGATGAAGAGTTGTGTTAGATAGCCAAGGATGACTTGCCTATGTCCTACCTTATGACATGCCTGCCTCCTTGCAAGAAGCTTGGAGATGATGGTGGTTCGGTGTGGTTCATGGCAATTGACTCTTATCTTTCACGCCAGACATGCATCTCTTCCATGGTTGTCATTTCTTTCAGCAAGGGCAAGATTACAATACGTCGATGGTGGTGAGTCGGAAGCTTTTGGATGATTTTAAGGTACATTATCACGTCTCTTATTGGCTCAGTCTAGCCTGCTTCTTCGTCATAACCACTAGCATTATTATTCTTTTTGATAAAAATATTAGCGCTATGAAATTTTTTATAAAGGAAAAAACATATTTGTTATTTGTGATTAAAGGAAATTTTTTGATATATTCTAGAAAGGATGTTAGCATTATCATAATAATTTATAGAGGCTGAATTATAATAGGACCAGTTCCCCATGCCTTCAAATTCTATTTCAATGTAACATTTTGTTTTGTCATTTTGAATTTTAATTTTGATGATTTTATTTATAATCACTAAATGTAAGGCTATACTAAAAGAGGAGCGAGATAAGGAAATTATCAATGACCGGTAACAACTTAATGATATGTGACGACACGGTATTAATGTTACTTTTCTGTTGAAAAGTATATGTATTCATTGTACTTCTGCCAAAATGTTAGTTGAGTAGAAATTTAGTACGTTAATTTTTTTATACAAGAATAAATGAGACATCTAAAATTGTAACAACTATAAAAATATTAAATTATTTAATTATATCATAAAGTTACGGGAGAAAAATATAAGGCGGTACGTGTATATTTTTTTTAAAGGAGGAGGACAAAAGTTTTAAAGAGCCATTCTTTATATGTGTGATATGTGGTAATTGTGAGAGAGTTTTAAAGAGCCATATTGTGAGAGAATTTTAAAGAGCCATTTTGTGAGAGAGTTTTATATGTGTGGTATGTGGTGATTGTGAGAGAGTTTTAAACAGCCATTTTGTGGGTTTCTAAAGATTATGAGAGAGTGATTTTGGGATTATTTTTAGGAAACATGTTCTTAAAAAAATGTGAGTGATAAAATAGTGAGGATATTATTTTAGGGATAGTAAATTTGAGAAATACTTTGTGTATGAGTATCACTATTTTGTTGTGTAATTTTTTACTCTCTGTACTTGTTATTTTTATCAATTAGTAGAAGATTTATTCGGAGTTTGACCTGTGGGTATAGACCAAATTAAAGGGTGAATCGCGTTAAATTTATGTGTATTATTTACTTGCTTATTTTATTTGTGGGATATAATTCGTTAATTTTTCCAACAAGTGGTATCAGAGTTAAGCTCGGTTCTGTGTCAAAGAATTTCTCATCTAAGATGGAGGCAAAAATAAGCAAGATGATTAACCTACATGACTCCAACTACCACGTATGGAAGAATAAGATGAAAAATCTTCTGTTTGTTACAAAATTGCATTTACCGATATTTACCATAATAAAATCTGGAAAAAAAATCGAACAAGGAGTAGACATTTGAGCACAAGTAGGTATGCAGTTTTATTCGACAATTTGTTGAAGATAATGTGGACAACCGAATCTCTAACGAGACTCACGCATAGACGCTGTGAAAGAAGCTCGAGGAGTTGTTTGTCTCAAAAACTAGTAATAATAAATTATTTTACTTGACAAAATTAGTGTAAATAAAATGTCAAAAAGGTAACTATGTGGCAAATCACTTGAATGAATTTCAAGGAGTCATGGTTCAATTATTAGGAATAGACATACAGTTCGATGATGAAGTGCTTTTGCCCTTTTCTTCCTTACCTCCATGCCAGAGTCTTGGGAGACTTTTGAAATATAATACAGTTATCATCAATCCAAGTTGTCTTTTGAAATATTATACAGTTATCATCAAAATCGTTAACTATAAACCTTGAGCTAACAACAACTTCTCGATTAATTAGAACAAATTCTTATACTAAGTTTTACTTCAAACAATCACTAAGGTATGCAACGTTGTTTACACTAATGAATCGAGAAAGAGATTTCTCGCTCTGACTCTTAGGCTTGTGGAATATTTCACCGATAAGTCTTAAAGAAGCTATATTACCAGTTTCCAGCCTATATATTATCCTAAGAGTTTATTATGCTTCAAAACTTTCATAATTATATGTGAGTTTACAAGTTACAACGTCTCGATTAATTAGTACAAGTTTTTATACTAAGTTTGAATTCAAACAAACACTAAGGTACTTGGCGTTGTTTGCACCAGTAAATCGAGAAAGGAACTTTTCCCTCTGACTCTTAAGCTCGTGGAATATTTCACCAATAAATCTCATAGAAACTGCATCACAGATTTCTAACCTATATACCATCCTAGGAGTTTATTATGCCTCAAATCATTCATACTTATACGACTTTTCATCTAGTTACTACTTCTCGATCAATTAGTACAAGTTGTTATACTAAACCCAAACAAAAATACTCGTACTATTAAAGCAAAACATATGGTAGACATTAGTTGGACGACTTACTTAGACGGATGGATAACCACAAACTACAAAGAAGAAGGACGAGGTTGGATGATTATTGACGCTCTTCAACTCAAAATAGGGCTTGCGAACATGTGCATGCGTGTACGAACATTAAAAAATGATCAAATAATTAACATACAATTTAACAAAAAAAAGACAAAAAAGAAATTATTTGAAAGAAAAAGATATATTATTTGGAAGAAAAAGAGATTTAAATTTAACTATATTAATTAGAAGATTAAAAAATTAAAATTAAAATTAGTATTTAAATATTTATTTGACTGACTTAAACTGACTTAAACTTAAATCCTAACTCTTTATCAACCTAATGGAGAGAGTGTCAGTGGCATTTTATTTATATGTAGCTCCAACACTAGCTTACATTTATAATCAATTACAATTTGCTGGATATAATATATTAATATGAGGGGGAGAACAGACTCACCTACCTGACCTGTAAAATCTACTTGAAATGGATTAGACGATGAGGGTACTCAAGCGTTGGCGGAAATTCAAACATGGAAAATTCTAGAATTGGATCGCGATCCGCATGTAATTATCCTATTGGTCCATCCTTTCTCTATATCGGGAATAATTGTTGGGCTTGAAGGGACAAGATTTTCTGTCCGGTTTATCCTGTTTCTATACTGTCCATAAATCTTGTTTATGCGGGATCCTTCAAGACCTAAATAGATAAATCACTGAAGTTTATAAGACAAGATAAATACAAGATAAAATGGACCGAGTTTCTGACTCGTCTTGCAAGTTCGTCCCGCGTACCTACCTATCTATGCTAAGCAATTTATACAATTAAATCACATCCTCTAAAAAAAGCCAACCTTTACCAAAGGAGGAAATTACATCGAAAGACCATTTTTTTCTTTCACAATATCTGTCTTGTCTTTTGACTTTTCGCTCAATTTGACGGAAAGGAAACATGAAATACAGCACCGAACCAACCAGAAAGAGAGAAAGGAATTAAGAATAATGCATAACTATTTTCATTAGCATTTAACCAACTAGCAAGCCATATGCTTTGCCTGCATTAAAAGCTACCTGCCTCTAGGGAAGAGGTGTACTTTCACCGAACAGGTGTCCTTTCTTCTTCTTCCTTGATTAGTCAAGCTTCCCCTTCATCTTCCTCTCTCTATCTGAGTACTTTGCTATGGTCTCAATAAAGAGATATGAATTAATCAATCAATCATTTGAGCACAAAAAATTAATAGAGTATCTTTTTAATCTATTATATAATTGAAATCAAGAGGTTTTTTAGTGAATGATTTAAGACTATAAAAATATAAATAAAGTTGTTATGTGCTATTTGATTTTATTTTGTTATTTTATTATTTATTTTTTGATATTTTGGTTAATATTTATTTTTGTTTATTAAATAATGTCAGCTAAAAAATTATATTTTATTTATATAATGAAAATAATTAATATATGTAAAAAATGAATTAAGTTTTATTTAGAGAGGAAGTAGAGAGAGAGAGTGAAAAAGGTAGAAAAGGGCGAAAAAGAAACCGTTGTAATTAGAACATTTTTTTTATTTTTCATGAGATGTCCTAGACGGATCCTAACCATAGGAAAGTACCTTTAAGTCATCCACATCTAGACTAATTTTTGCTTGAGCTGAGCAGGTCCCTTGCGAGAAGCAAAGCTCTGGTCCCATATAAATGTATGGATTACTCAGAAAGTACACATTAGAGTACTGCAGTTGTTGGTGAAATGCTGCCATGGACGAATTGATATTACAATTATGCTGTTTTTTAATGTTGGTATCCTGTCGGTTAGACAAAAAAAAATGCTAATGCTATAAAGAAAGTCTTATTTGTCTCTAGGATGTGTTATGTAATGTAGAGATAGTTTTACAATAACCATTGCAATGGCCATACACTCTCCCCGACCATCCAAGCCTTCCAACGAGTGTTAACATCTAGAAATAAACCTTGTTTTGCTTTATGGAATTGAAATATTGTCATCATAGTAGTGTTGTTTGTGTTTTTTATTTTATTTTATCTGTTCCATGATTATCTTTAGGTTTCCATCTTAAGACTTCATGGTTGAATTGCTTCAATTCATTACTTTTAATTTATTCTTTTCTATTCTTTTCATTTTCATGTGGTGTGATTAATATCTTTTATGAAGGCGTTGCTTCCGTTTTTTTTCGGTTTTACATTTCAGTTATTAAATTGGTATACACCTTTTGGTTGATTTGTGGTTGAGTTTAGATTTGAACTTAGTCAATGCGGTGTCTTTCGATTTTCTAGTGCATACTCTGTAAGTTGCGTTTTGTCTTTAGGCTGTTGTTGTATTACTATTGTTGTTGTATGCTACAGCTGCTGACGCTTTCTTTTGGTATTTGATTGAAAACAATTTCTGGCCTTTCTTTTGGTGTTAAATTTTTTTTGATCGCCTTGACGTGCCATTATGTGTAAGTGGTTATTTATTGTGGAAAAGGGAAAAATAATAGAATTCATTTTTCATTATAAGTTTACATTTGTGAGAAATTCTAAATGATGGACAATTACTTTCTGAATTTTTGAATGCAGATCAAAATGACTCCCTCCTATTAGAACGACACAAAGTAAAGCAACTTTTGATACTTCAACAAGCAACAAATAATATGATGATTTTCTTATTTGCCATCCATTATGTTACGTTTTTTTTGGTACCTTTGAGATAAGGTTCGTGAATTTAAAACAAAGGAAGAAAAAAGGATTGATAGAGTGAGATGGATCTTTAGATTGACCATGGATTGTGATGATGCCTGCATTAGTGAACTTCATATGGATAGAGTAACCTTTAAAATATTGTGTGATATTATAAGAGATGTCAAGGGTTTGAAACCCACTAGGAACACATCCGTAAAAGAGGTTGTAGCAATGTTCATATACATCTTGGTTGACCAGAAAAAGAGTATGACAATTGCCCTACTTTTTTTCCGTAGTAAAGAAATCGTAAGCTGATAATTCCATCAAGTTCTTTATGCAATTATGAGATTACATCATATTTTGCTCAAGAAGCCAGAGCCTATTACTCAGGATTGTTAAGATGAGAGATGGAAATGTTTTCAGGTAATTGAATATTATAATTAACCTATAACATTAATATGAAAGCTTTGATGTGCTAAATCATCATCATCTTATTTTTAATTTGTAAGGTTGCCTAGGAGTCTTAGATGAGACACTAATTAAAGTTACACCTCCTAGTGAAGATAAGCCCCAATATTGCATAAGAAAAGGACGTATTTCAACAAATATTTTATGTGTTTGTTGCCCAAACATGTAATTCATATATGTATTGCCTGGCTGGGAGGGCTCTGTACACGATGGTTATGTGTTTTGAGATGCAATCTCAAGGACTTATGATTTACGAGTCCGTCGAGGTAAATTTATGTTACAGTCTCCAGTTTGGTTTCTCTTTGGGTTATGCTACTCAACCATAACTTATTGTTCAATTATGAAGGTTGTTATTACTTGGTCAACGCTGGATATTGCAATGCAAATGGAATTCTTACTCCATATTGAGGGCAACACTATTACCTTAAAGAATTCGATGACCTTCGACCAAAGACAGTAGAGGAATACTTCAATATGAAGCATTCCAAAGCAAGGAATGTTATTGAGTGATGTTTTGGATTGTTGAAAGGAAGATGCAACATCCTTGCATCCCCTTCATTTTTCTCAATTCAAACCCAAGTTCATATTATAATGGTTTGTTCCCTTCTACATCCAATGATAATGAAGTGGATTAGTAACTTAGGATATGTTTGTTCATATGCTTATTAGAACATTGAAATGTTTCGATTTTGATCAATGTACCTGAATGGTGAACATCTTTATTTGTTTAATATTAGCAATATGTAACTAAGTTATTATATTACTTTTGAAATACACCCATGTGAACATCTTTGTTTGGTTTACTCTGTGTAAGTAAGTTATTGGATTACATTGTTGTATTAAGATTTTTCAGCAAAGTTATTTTTATTATATATTATTTTCTTGATGAATCTTACAGTTTCATACTTTTATAGGAATGACTATGGCTGCTCGTGGGAGGAGAAAGAATAAGCAATATTGGAAGGATGATGAGGTTGAAGCTTTAGTTGATGTTTTGTAAGAACTAGCTTACGATCCTTTATGGAAAGTAGATGGGGGATTTAAGAACAATTATATGATTGAAGTACACAAGATGCTGTTGAGCAAAATTCCCAATTTTGATAAGGAATTCGATCCCCAAATTGACTCTAAGATTAAATCGTTAAAAAACAAGTACAATCTAATTTCTGAAATGTGTATGCAAAGTAGCTGTTAGTGGGGTGATGTTGAGCATAAGATCAACTGTGAGAAACAGTGGTTTAATGAATGGTTCTTGGTAAGGACATCTAACTCAAAAGTTAATTGGGCTCTTATTTTAGTAGTTTCTTCTCTCATAGTTCTAAAGTTTTCTTGTTATGAAGTTTTTTATCTTGTGCTTCCTGGAATTCCTTTTTATAGAATCACAAGAACGCAATTGGAATGTGGAACTTTAAATTCCCATATTTGCACAAACTTGACATGGTGTGGGGTAAAGATAAAGCCATGAGACTCAAAGTTGAGGATATAGCTGAAGCAGGTGGTAAGACCAACTGTCTAAAGAATATGATATTGTGTTCTTTATCAAATAGTGAAGATGAACTTGTTGTGGTCTCTGATACACAAGGATCCCCAACTATTCCTTTAAGCACCCATGCAACAAAAAAGCGAAAAAACCTCTCACCAAGAAAAGAAAGTTTTTACAAGAAAAAAAAGCTAGCAACACTTCAGGAAACTATTGACTGAAGGTTAGATAAATTCACTGTTAAGTTTGAGTCTATTTGCGAACAACTGGCGTCACCATATGTTGTTACAAATGCTTTGATTGTGGAGTGTAAATCTGATTCCTTTTTAATATTGACATATCTCAAGTGGATGTTGGTAAGGCTACTGTGTTATTCTATAATGATCCCGCTAAAGTTCAGGTTTTGTTCACTTTGCCATGTTATTTAAAAAGGTACTTTGTGCTTGGGTTGCTCTATCCATCTTCTAATCCATGAATCATACGAGGGATCATATTAATACTTTTGTAAGTATTATAAACTTAGGATGAATTGATGTTACCTAACCAAGTTATTTCGTATTAGTTGGAAATTTTGTAGTTGTGATGCAAACAAAGGTTGTAGTGTTAACCTTGTTATTTTGCATTATTTGAAGGCTTTTGGTTGAGGTATTGTGTATAGCTATGATATTTTACATCATTTGCATCATCAAGGGAAATGTAAATTGTATTAATTCTAGATTCTCTTGTGGACATAATTCGATGTAATGAATCGAATGCTCTTTACCTTTGTTTCATGCGCATTTTGAGAAAAGGAATACAATTTATGGGTTAAACTATGTTACTTGATTTTATTGTAGCAATGGAATGGTGGACATTATGTTACGTTGATGAAGTATACAATATTTTGGATGATTAAATTGTATTTTGAGGATATTATGTGGCTGATGATATGTTGATGCAACAAAATATTGGAGCATTTTTATCTATAAGAGTTATTGAAAAGAAAATATCGCAATATACTTGACTTTAAACACTCTATCATCATAAATGAGGTGCATAAATTAAATATATTATTTAAAATATATTAAAATTTACTGTATAAAAATTTAATAAATTTTTACTTTTCAAAATTTTTCACAAACCAACCATTATCAATAGTAATGGTAATTATTTATTCGTTCTAACCAACCATCATAATTATAATCATTTTATCCATTATCATTCCTCACTATATTTATTTTTATTCTTATTATCATTCTCTCGTGTGAACCAAGCGCCATTTTAGTTATCAATTAAGATATCTGAATTTATTGTAGATTACTTCGTAGCTAATGTCAACCCTATTCACATTTATTTTCTTTTGCTTTTTATTATATGTTCGTATGATTGCACATGTAAATTTTTGCTTGGGTTTACATGTGTGATTGATTCTTATGGTTGCTTGATAACAAATAGGGTATAGCGAAGCGAGGCTGAAAGAGAGCTTGGAGAAGTATGGAGCCTTGAATGTGTCGCAGAAACATCCTCACACCTTTGATTTGATTTATCAATGCCTGATTTTATGTTGCCTGCTTTGCTGCAGTAAATTACTATACTTAGGATTTCTCTTCCTTCAAAGGTACGAGATTTGGGATTTGATGTAGTAGGAATAAGATTCTGAGCAGCCATAAGGTTCAAATTACTTCCCTCACAAGCTATAGCTTTTGAGACCAGTGGTATCAAAGCTCCAAGTTACAGCTTGATAACTACCTCACGTCGTGAGTTCGATTCTCAGAAAAACGGGAGTCACTTATCGGTCTAGGTTACGTCGCTTTTGGGACCAAAAAACAAATATTATTATTAAAAAAACCTTAAATCATCAGTTGTACATTGTAATTGGTAGGGTCGAATTATAATAGCTTATAACATGATTAAATTTGATGAATCGATTTGAGTCGTTTAATTTAAAATAACATTATTTTAATAAAAATATTTTTAAAATTAATATAATTTAATAAAATATATAATCGACTTGAGTCATTTAAATATAACTTCTCATAATAATATATACAAGGCATTAATCATGATTTATAATTAAATTAAATTAAAATTATAAAATTATGTATTTTAATAAGAACCAATAATAATTAATAATTAATTTTAAAATATTAGATAAAATTTATAAATTAAAGTAATTATAAACTATATATATCGGGTTGAACCTTTTGTTTTTTTTTTAAACTTAAATATGACCCTTAAAATTTTAAGTTTAGTTAAATTTAAATTATATTAATTCTTAAATTTTAAATCTTTCAATATCAGTGCCTTAATATATTGACTAAATATATTAAATCAATTTTTACAAGACCATGGATGGTGGATGATACAAAAGCCGAACCTCAAATTGGTAGTGTTTCTTACATTTTGAATCTTTGTTAATTATAGAGAACTTGAACATAAATTGAAAGATTCCCTAAGAATAATACAATATATGATTAATTGCATAATCCTTCTGAGAATCAATAAAATATTAACATTTTTTTTCATGAATTGTTTTATTTTTAAAGTTAAAAAATTGTACATTTAAAGTTAGTATTTTTAATTCATTATCCTCAAAAAATCTCATAGTTTGTCACAAATAAATCCTAAACGAAAAAGCAAATTTCCAAATTTCTTATTTTGTTACTTTAGGGCCTTGTTAGATGGGTCCAAACATCTGCCCAACAAATGATAACCCATTTATGCTATCCAACAAATGATTTGTCACTTTCACTATTACTTTCTCTTAAACCATAATAATATTTGATCAACCATTCAATTATTTCTTTCTCTCAAAATTTCTTCAATTTTTATTTTTACATGCATTTTTTATAAAAGGGTCTGCACCCATTGTGTGACATGGGAGTTGCATTCTGGACAAAATGAAATAGTATACCACTTCTACGAATAGCTCTTATTATTGCATATCTTCCGAGACTAGGACTTTTTATTATAACTTATGCTTGATACATTCTTAATCCACTATTGTCTAAATAACATTTCTTGCTGCGGTTTGAGCTGCAAAAGTTCACTCTTATTAAAGCCAGTGATGATCACACTTTCGAAAGAGAGTCTCGACGTAGTCCAGGTATAGTTGCTCCACTCGGGTTAATTTAATTTTCGATTAGCCATCTTTCTGAAGATTGAAGTGTAGCTTGCACCAGCAAACTTCTTGTATTCGAAGGTTCATAGAAGAATTAACTTACAATTTAAGAGTAATGATAGCCGTTAAACCTTCTCTTATTAATCTAAGATTAAAAGTAACGTATGAGCAGAAGTTGTTGGTCATGAGTCCCTCTCACATGGAGGGACTCCATCTTCGGTGCCGCAACAAGCAGTATTTGTTGATTTCAACAAATGCAACATTTGTTGAAAAGAAAGAAAAAAAGACAGTTGCCGGAGTGCCTATATAAGGCACTCCCTGCTTCAACAAAACATACAACATACAGAAAACAGAGAGAAAACTAGAGCATTGTTTTTGTTCTGAAGTTGGGAAATATATTCCTAAAGGGTTGGTGAGTGACAAAATAGTGAGGTTAGTATTTTCAGGTTAGGAAACACCTTGTGACCCACTATTTTGGTTTTATCTCTGTATACTTACTATTTATAATAGTGGAAGAAATATTCTGAGTTTTGTCTGTGGACGTAGCCCAAAGTTAACGGTAAACCACGTTAAATATTTTGTGTCTATTTCGCTCTTTTTATTTTTTCTTTTCACAAAATACACCCGCTGCACCCAACAAGTGGTATCAGAGCTGTGTTTTCATTGGAGGCATTTTGCGAAAAGAAGCACATCACTGGAAAGAGAAAATTTCAACAAATTTTTTGGCGCGATCTGTTCAAAAAGTTGACGTAAAACAACAAAAGTGATGAATAGTACTTTTATGATTTTTTAATTAATTTGCAAGGTGACGGCCTGTAGCAATAGTAACTGGGTCCCACGATACTATTTGCGGTACTATTCACAAGTTACTATTTACCGAGTCCCGCAGTACTATTCCAGTAGGGTCCGACGATACTATTCCGGTGGGTACTATTCACAAGTTATTATTTACCGGGTCTCGCAGTTCCTATTCCAGCAGGGTCCGACGACACTATTCCGATCCCATGGTAAAAATTTAGAAGATATCTTTTCTGCCCAAATTTTGACGTCCTGGTTCCATATTTGAAGTCGGTTTTCTCAAATTTGGCTTAATTTGGCAAATGGAGCTGAAGACGAGCAAAATGATCAATCTGAACGGTATGAACTACCGTATATGGCGAACCAAAATGAAGGATCTCTTAATGATTGCAAAGATGCATTTGCCGGTATTTTCAACAACTAAACCGGAGGAGATGTCCAACGAAGAATGGGAGTTTGAGCATGAA
>JAOSBL010000006.1:30442134-30457193 GCA_027568915.1 Erythroxylum roraimae
ACCCTATATAACAATCAGCAATGTTAGTCCATCAATTATCTTGATTCAATCTGATTGTTGTTTTAGGTGGGATCGAAGTCATCGAACCCAATATTAAGTTGATTGTTGATTTCATGCACAATCCAAACTAAAATATCAACTTTTTGAAGGTGATTTACACAGTTGCTGATTGGAGCAGCAAAAGTGTCTCCAGTGTCCTATGGCCTACTCCATCGCTGAGCGTGACTGACAACCTGGCAGAAGAGAGTGTGCGTCATCATTGCACCAAAGCCAATCAAGCTTACACTTCTCCCCACTTTTGGTCTCAAAAAATGATTTTGCATGTACTTTGTTAGTAATACACTCCATCTAGTTCTTACTCTATACTTTTGCGGGTCTCTCTTTTAAACTTTTCCATTTAGCTAATCAACCGCCATGAACCACTACCTGGAAAAGCGGACACACTCTCCAAATAAAGCAACTGTCCCATTTTCTTTCTCCAATTTTTGACTTGTATCCAGTATCACTACGCTTCTTCTAATCTTGAAAAACCATATCTTTATAAAGGAAACAACAGAAAAAAAACCAAAAAAAGAACATGGCCAAAGAGCAAAAGGATGACCCTCTTTTAACAATCATCAACAGCAGTACTGGTAGTCTCCAGGTCCAGGTAAATTCGCAATACAATAATAATCTTTACAGCCTTTTTTATGCTTCCCCACTTGAACAATCCCATCTCATAATTACCCCTATTTCTCTGTCGTTGGCATGCCAATTTCTGATGGAAAATCCCCCATAAAGGTTGTGTTAGGGTTTTGTAAGCCGTCAGATTTGGTGCGCATTCTCGTTGTAAAGATCCATCTTCTATTGTTGTTTATGAATGAATTCGTACGTGGGAATTGCAGGAGAAAGAAGAAGAGAGAGAACTGGACCTGGGATCTGACGAACCTGACATCCCTTTACCACTTACAGTCACTTCTCGGGTAAAATTTTCTTCTTTTCCGTTAAATCTCCAGGTTTCATCTTTATGTGTGTTTTACGAGTGTCAGAGAGAGTGTTGTGGAATCTGGCAATTTAGAGATTGATTATGCATGACGTTTGTATACTGGAATCTGACAATTAAACATTGATTATGCGTGTAATGTGCACATGATCTTGATCTTGGGAATATTGAAGTTGCAGTTATTGTATATGTTGGGGGACATTACATCGGGTCCAGCATATAGATTCACCCAATGGGTGGAGTTGGTACGTAAAAGAAGTGGGAGATACCGATCATCTGGATTCCCCCACCGCCCTCTGAGGCCTGACGATATGCCCTCCAGGTTCTCTGACCAACTTCCATTTTATCATTACATCTTCATAAAAATGACTAGTTATTAAATGTTGATTATCTATAATGCTGTTGCTTCTATGAAAATGCCTGCACGTTCATCTGTTTAAGACAACAGGGGTTCAGTTTTTGGATATATGCCATGCTTGGTATTCCTGCCAATCCTGGAGTTAGAGATGCCAAGTGTTGGGAGTTAAGATATGGGTTTTCAGAGAGAATACAAATAAAAAACTGGAAATTCTTGAAGGCTGGAAGTTTTACTATGGTACAAGTTTGGCACATGTTCCCATTTATGTTTCTGCATGGATACTTAGATGGTCTGACTGTTGTCAGAAATAGTAGTACATGACCATGCACAGACGAAATGTTATCACTTCGTTTCTAAGTATGTGTCTGTTTGGTGGGGCTAGAACAATTGGTGTGCAAACCTTGTCCTGGAAATAAACAAAGGATAGTGTTGGAGAATTGTATGGTAGCAGGTTCTTATGATGTGCTCTGTTTAAGGTGCTTGAGCTGCTCAGCTGTTTACATTTCTCTACCTACCATTATTTCCTTGCAGTGATGAAGAATTAGTTACTGATTCAAAAAGTGATCCACATCCGGAGCAAGCTCCAGAGATCAATTTGTGGGAAAGGCTTGGTAAAGCTGCTACTCTGGACATTGAGTCGAACTCCTTTTCCTGGGACATGCTTTCTTCTCTCCACCACACCGAACATAGTAGCAGCACTGATCAGTCTGAGGATGACATGAACAAAGCCCTTGAGGTATATGATCTGAAAATATCAAACTGTTAATTGTGCCACGTTTTCTATACCTATGAAGTGGTTATTGAGGTACAAAACTATAGAATGAAGTGCTAAATTTCAATTATTTGCAATCTGTTCTACTGCCTCAAGTTCTCTTCAGTTAAGTGTAGGTGACTGTAAATTCTGGGGGCGTTGTCTTCTTTGCCTTGTTCAACCAACCTGGAAGTGATGACACTAATCCTAAGGAAGCAGTAGCTGTCATAAAGTTTTCATCTTCAAGGATGGCTACACAATCAGAACGTCTTGGCTATGAATTTGCAAAGTGGTTGGGTGTGCAAAGTCCACAGGTTACAATGTTAATTTCAGTAGTAGTGTGTCCAACATACTTATCTTTTGGAAGTTCGATCTTTCGTGATTTGTTTGTGGATTGCAGGCTAGGGTCATTCATAATAGCAGCACGGAGTGGCTTCAGATCAAAGAAGCTGCAGAGAAAGCACGTGATGCAGCTATCTCGGAAGGAGATGAAGTTGGTGAAGTGACATGTTCAGAACTGTTGGAAGCTCTTGAACTTAGTCGATGCCTTTTCTTGATGAGGTAAAATTGGAAATGAGCCTTAGAATTTGGAGTTACAAAGTGCCTGCCCCTTTCATTTGCACCCTTATGAAAGAAAAAGTCTCTTATGATTACCTTTTTTGTTGAGAATGTGTGCACGTCTCTGTTTCCCTTTTCCTCTCTTCTGGGTGAGGGGTGTTGACGGAGGTCAGGTTAAATGCTCTTTTAGTCATTATGCCGGAGTGTGTAATGTTAAAACTTAAAGTTTGAATGATGGAAAAATTAATTGGTATTCATACAGATTTCTTGCTTCAATTTCTTAATTAAGTTTTCTTAACACATTTCATGAGCTACTTGTATTATTTGTTCTATTTGTTCAAGTGTTTGAAGTTCCATTTACTCTGTTCTTGCAGTTATGTTCATGGTTCCCCTTTATTGGAAAATCCAATCACATTTGAGTCACATGAAACTGCAGAAAGAATTGCAGCAGCACTTGGCAGGGTCTTGGTGCTGGATCTTGTCATCAGAAATGAAGATAGATTTGCTTGCCGTGAACTCAGATGGCGTGGAAATCCAGCAAATTTACTGTTGGCTGAAAAGGTGATCTCAACTAAAGTCAATGCGCTGGAAGATGCTTTCAGTTCTGCAATTAAGCGATACAGACCAAGGGTAATTAGAGCTCTCCAAAAGGAAAGAAGGGCTGCCTCAGTGGATAGCAGGTTGAACTGTCATAACCCTGGATTGGTATCCCAAAGGTCTGATCTTTCTGACATCACAGAATCCCCACTAAGTGAGAAAAGCATAAGCTCATTATCAGATGAATCACTGTCATCTTATACACATAATTCTCACATTGTGGCCATTGACTCTTGTGTTCCTCGCCGGCCTCCCGCTGGAAAACGTGCAAATGACCAGGCAAACTATCCTAAATTGGTTGAGTTGCTTTTTAACTGCCCTGATTACTCGTCTAAGTTATTATATGAAATAACAGGAGGAAAATTAGGAGCCCCTCAAGTAGAAAACAGTGACACAACTAGTACCTGGTCAGTAGAAATGATTGCAGTTGTTCAGGAATTTCGTAATGGGTTTCGCGCTGCTCTGAGGGATCTCCAAGGTTTCCATATATTCCTTCTCACACTTCACCAAAAACTGGATGTCTTATTACGAGCATTTTTGAATATCACAAACAAATCAGCATCTGGTGATTTTGACAAAGATGATCTTATGGTTCCTGACTCACCTCTGCATGGGGTTGTTAGTTGTCCTTCTCCACAGAGTAAAGACCGGTTCCTTAATGAAAATAATTTGGATTTAAGTGACTCAGAGTTGCATCGAACAGCTCCAAGGCCATCACCCTCAGGGAATAAAGATAACTCAGAATTCAGTTCTCCCATGTCAAGGGAAAACTGGCATGGGAAGTCCTCCAAGGGGAGTGGGGAGCCTATTCGTAGCCTCCGATTGACAACAAAGCTTCGTGACATCCATAAATTTGCCAAGGTTGGTATATTAAAGATGTTTCATCTTTTTATCTTACAGTTGATATGTTAAAGGAGATGGGTCATGGCACATGGAATTTAGTAGTCTGACTATTCGGAATTTGGTTAATAACTAATATGAAATATGTGTCATGTGATGATAAATTCAGAGGCAGTTCTACCCTTTCTGGCATTTTTTCATGCAAAGTTTGTTCATGAGACTCAAATCTACATTTTTGCCAGAACCATCAATTAACAGCATGCCTGTGGTGGCCTTTAGGAATGATAAACTTCATTTTCAACAGCTTAATTTTTTAACCTGATAAATATTTTACTCTCTTGATGTCTTATTGATGTGTTTTTTCTCTTAATTTTGCACAGATTGATTCAGAATCAAACAAGGAATTGGAACAATGGAATGAAATGCTAAGGAATGATGTCGTCAAACTCTGTCAAGAGAACAATTTCAATACAGGATTTTTTGAAGGCAGTGATAATACCTGTGTTGTTGATGCTTATGAGTTGAAGGTAATGCATCCATTGGGACCTGGATAACATGCCGATGAAATAGAACTCTTTGTACTTATTTCAGTCAAAAAAAGATACTCCTTATGTAAGTTAAACCCGTATTGAATTTACCATTTCATTGTAACTTGCAGGTCAGACTTGAGCACATACTTGAAAGGATATCATTGATTTCTGAGGCTGGAAATACAGAGAGACCATCGTCAATCACAAATAGCTTGTTCATTGGGGGAGCCCTGGCTGCCAGATCTGTTCACACTTTACAACATCTGGGTATTACTCATATATTATGCTTATGTGCCAATGAAATCGGACAGTCAGATACTCAGTACCCTGATTTATTTGAATACAAAAATTACTCAGTAAGTGCTTTCATTTCCTCTCTTCATTCTTATAGTGTCCAACCGTCTAGGAAATATATTCTCTCATTTGCAGATTGAGAACTGAAACAATCTTGTAAGAAACATTTGACTATATCTGACGTGTTGTGGTTTTCCAACTCCCTCCTTAATGTCGGGAGCACAAGACAAATAATTCAAAATTCAGTTGCATGTATTTCAATTTACCCTGATTTTTAGCAAGTTTTTCCTTTTTGAATTTGTTTCGGGGTTTTTAAGCAAAATCTTATAGAAGAATCATTATATATGTGCGGTAATCACATTTGAACAGAAATTGGTAGTGCTGTGATAATACTTATCACAAGCTCCTCCTGAGCATTTTTGTCTTAGCAAAGCTGGTTCATATTTTGTATCAATAATAGTATCTGCTTCATTTTGACAGATATATGACAACGAAGATTCTAATATTAGCAGCATCTTTGAAGAAGCTTCTGATTTCATTGATCATGTTGAGTCAAAAGGCGGGAGGGTACTTGTTCATTGCTTCGAAGGCAAAAGTAGAAGTGCGACGTTGGTGATTGCTTATCTGATGCTCAGGAAGTAAGTGAATGAAACAGTTTACTTGGCTAGAGAAAATGACCACTCTTTATGGCACAGGTGCCAATATTCTTTAAAACATGAAACCTAGAATACAGTTGATGCCTACTATACCATTGGTCTGCCCACTGAGCACTTGTTGTTGATGCAGGAATTTCACTTTATTACAGGCATGGAACACCCTGAGAAGAGTTCATCGCCGAGCTCAGCCTAATGATGGCTTTGCTAAAGCATTACTGGATCTTGACCGAAAGTTGCACGGGAAGGTATCCATGGAGTGGCAACAACGGAAGCCGATGATGAAAGTATGCCCCATCTGTGGAAATAATGCTGGCCTGAGCAGCAGCTCACTTAAGCTTCACCTGCAGAAATCCCACAAGAAGCTCTCATCAGGAAGTGTAGACAGTGCCATGACAATGGAAATACAAAAGGCTTTGGAAGCACTAAAGATGACCCGGGGTGGGAGCGTCAGCGCCGCTCAGAGGCAAACCCACTCAGATACCGAAGAATTGTGATGTTTGAACCGTCCATTTTGCACTTAGCACCAAAACGTCGACAATCAGTTGAGCTTGATGGCGTCTAAAATCATAGTTAGAAGGTCAAATCCAGATCATTCAGGGAACATGCACGGGACACTACATGCTTGTTTTTACATCAGTGATAGATGTCAAGCAAAATATGACTTGGAACAAGATTTGTCTGATCATCCAGTGCTCAGAAAGTCAGTTGCCACACTTCTGCATAACTTAATTGTCTCGAAATAGGAAGGTCATACTTGGCTACTGCCCTACACAATGGCCTACACACTCATACAATGGTAAAGTATCAGATGAAGGAACTATATTCACCGACATAAACCAAAAGCATAATCGCATGGTAAAGTATCAGGTGAAGGAACTATATTCACCGACATAAACCCAAAGCATAATCGCATACATCGAACCTAAGAAAAGTGAAATCGTAAAGAAGTTTATAAATTTAGTATGTAGATGTCCCTCCTGTGACAATCTAAGTCTCAATTGAAGAATGACCAAAGTAAGCAAAAATCTTTATTTCCATTCTTACACATACCAAACCAGCCTACCCTGAAAAGCTAACCCTAAGAGGATCCTACCACCTGCCACTTATGTTGTACCGAATACAACCTTGGATCCAGCAGCAACACAATTTTACTGCAAAGTTGTCCTTTCAAGCGAAAAGAAACCGACTCTATGGCCCCATCTAAGATTAAATTGAAGGTACAAACAACATATGAGAAGTTATTCTTAGTAATGGAATCTGGTCTACACAATTGATAATGCATCTGGTAAACTCTCCGGAGCACCAGTACTACCATTGAGGACAATGACATCATTATCAGAATCCACGTCCACAATAACTGAATCACCCTCTTTGATTTCCCCTGCAAGCATTTTCTCTGCCATGCTGTCCTCCAGTAGTCTCATAATAGCCCTCCTCAAAGGCCTTGCACCATAGCTAGGATTATAACCTTCCTCAACCACCCTCTCTCTAAATTTCTCTGTTACTTGCAGCTCTATATCTTTAACCTTTAGCCTCTCAAGCACCTCCTTCAACATTATATCAGCTATCTCCTTTACCTCTAACTTGGTGAGCTGACGGAACACAATCATCTCGTCTAGTCTATTTAAGAATTCTGGTCTGAAATACTGTTTTAATTCCTCAGTCACTAAGCTCTTAATCCGATTGTAACTGCTATCCTTCTCATCATATTCGAGGTCAAAACCTATCCGACGTCCTCCCTTTTCAATAACGCTACTTCCGACGTTTGAAGTCATAATAAGAAGAGTATTCTTGAAGTCCACAGTCCTACCCTTGCTGTCAGTCAACCTCCCATCTTCAAGAATTTGAAGCATCATGTTGAAGACATCAGGATGTGCCTTCTCAATCTCATCAAATAGTATCACAGTGTAAGGACGACGGCGAACAGCCTCGGTCAATTGACCCCCTTCAGTGTATCCAACATAGCCAGGAGGTGAACCAATAAGCTTGGAGACTGTGTGTCTTTCCATAAACTCGCTCATATCAAGCCTGATCATGGCTTCTTCAGAGCCGAAGTAGTAGGCAGCAAGTGCTTTAGCCAATTCCGATTTACCCACACCAGTTGGACCAGAAAAGATGAAACTAGCAATTGGCCGATTGGGATTCTTCAGCCCAACTCGAGCCCTACGAATAGCTCGACTAATTGCCTTCACAGCCTCATCCTGCCCAATGACTCGCATGTGAAGTGTCTCTTCCATCTTAAGAAGGCGATCAGATTCATCAGTTGATACTTTCTCAACTGGAATGCCAGTCCATGATGACACAATATGTTGAATGTCTGATTCATTGACAACAGGACCTTCATCCCCTGCCTCAGACTCTGCTTTGCTCATTTCCTTGCCTTTCTCTGTGATAGCTGCTATTTGAGCTCTAAGATCCATCTCACGGTCTCTTAATTCTCCAGCCTGTTTAAGATTTTAATCATCGTATCCCAATTAAATGGATTATAAACCAAGATAAGGAAGAAGTATAAGAGCAAACAACAAATGAATAACTCGTGATAATCCCAATAAATGAGTCCTCATTGTCTTAAAACTAAAGTAAATTCTCAAAAAAAAATCTTAGCTTTTCACTGTCTTTTTAACGTAAATTTCAAAAACTATAGAAGGCCCAAATAGATATTGAAAGCATAAAGAAGTGGCAATATCTGTCTTACCTTTTCAAAATCTTGGCTACGAACAGCTTCGTCCTTCTCCTTTGTGATCTGCCTAACCTCTTTCTCCAGCTCCCTAGCTTCCTCAGGAACCTACCACATCGAAATTGAAGTAGATAAACAACCAACGTTTTACCATCCTAACTCCAAGTGTATAAACAAAACACACCTGTGCATGTCGAAGGCGAACACGAGAACCAGCTTCATCAATCAAGTCAATCGCCTTGTCAGGCAGAAAACGATCACTGAATCAAGAATAGAAATATTCATTAGACAAGGTAATTTTTTAACGGGAAAAAGAAATTATTCTATTAGGCACCTCTCAAGGTCTATGACAAGATATTCTTTCAACGCACAACTCTTCAAGAGTCAATGATAACCCATGGGACTTTTTTAACTTAAAAAACTAAGACAACTTGATTCAAGGAAAGTATACGACCAACCCAAGGAAAAATGAGAACTAAAACCACGTAGTTAGCATCCAAGGAATCTTCATAGAGCAAAATACAACAGCACACTCCAAGCAGGATTTGCAGTAAATGAACTCCATGTAATTAGTTATCTTTTAGGAAAATAACAAGAGAAAGATAGGAGGGATCCAACTTTATTTGACACGCTCACACTATCAAAGCTATCAGAATCCAATAAACCATCAAATACCATGAGTAGAGACTTCAACTCAAATTGACACTTTAGAGCTATGCCCATTTGTGCTCACAGAATGCACTCTCCACGGTTAAATTATCAATGCAGACAGTCCAATCAGCTTACTATTTAGAAAATGGCCCTTCTTTCAGATAATAATAAAGAAGATTATTGTCCACAACTTCACTCAGCAACATCTGCTAATGCAGATGCATGGAAAGCAAAAATATCATTTCACATTTATTGAAGTGCAGTGACTAGAAAGTGAAATACAAAGAAACAATATATGGATCACAGACCTGATGTACTGGTATGACAACTGTGCCGCAGCTACTAGGGATTCATCCGTGTATCGAAGCTTGTGATGAATCTCATATCGCTCACGCAAACCCTTCAAAATCTGGATTGTTTCATCTACAGATGGTTCGGGTACTCTCACTGGCTGAAAACGTCTTTCTAGAGCTGGATCCTTTTCAATATGTTTCCTATACTCATCCAGTGTTGTAGCTCCAATACACTACAGAATTTGAGAAGTATATCAAGTCAGCAAAAAGTTCAGACATAGGGAGTCAAAAGGTAACAACTTGGCTTGACCACATACATAACTCAGAAACTAGTATGTCATTCCTTGTGCAAGTGAAACCTTGAACTGTATCTATACAGCAAAAAAATGCTTGCAAGGAAATAAAGCACAAAGTTAATATTCTAAAAGTATACAATTTGCCTATAGTAGACAACAACAACAACAGAAACAATGTCCCAGAAGCAATCCCACTAAGATGTAGGGTCTAGGAAGGTCAAGAAATACACAGTCATATCCCTAACTAATAAAGAGATTGTTTTCGATAGACCCACAGGATGAATAGTAGACTCAAAGAGCCAACTAGAAGTTGTTTGGAGATCAACCACTATAAGCAAGTGATTTAACACTATACCTGCAATTCACCTCTGGCAAGAGCTGGTTTCAAGATATTAGCAGCATCAATTGCACCTTCTGCTGCTCCTGCTCCAATCAAGGTATGCACTTCATCAATAAAGAGAATGATTTCATCACTTTGTTTAATTTCCTCCATTAACTTCTTCAATCTTTCCTCAAACTCTCCACGATATTTAGTCCCAGCAACAAGAAGGCCCATATCCAGGGTAATAACCTATTGGACAAAGAAAAAAAGGAACACACATTTTATAAACAAGTTTCTCCTAGTAACCACGTACAAAGGCAGTTACAAGTACCACTTTTGAGCAGACCTGGGACAGGGATGTCAAGAAAAAAATTTCAGAAGAATTGCATAGGTAGTTCTTTATCTATCTTAATTACCAAATATACTGACAACTAATTAGCAATACAAAAAGTAAAGTTAAGTAGTGACATAGAGGAAGAATGTTCAAAATCCACAAACAGTACAGCATTATTCAGTTATGTTTCCCAAAATTAAGATAGTACAGAGTTTAGAGCTCCAATGCAAGCATGAAGGCTGGAAGTAGGTAAATATAACAGTACTAGGGAGCAATATGCCAAAACCATATCACTTAAATGAACTAGCAGTTACCTTCTTTCGTTCAATTGTTTCAGGAACATCACCACTTGCAATGCGTTGAGCAAGCCCTTCTGCTATTGCTGTTTTCCCAACACCTGGTTCTCCAATAAGGCATGGATTATTTTTAGTACGACGACCCAAGATTTGAACGACACGTTCTATTTGAGGCTGCCTTCCAACAACAGGATCAAGTTTACCCTAAAAGGAACAGAAAACAGCTCAACAACAGTAATAAACCAACATAGAACTAGAACATAAACTGCAATTGGAAAGACAAAACTGCATAGACAGTAATACCTCCTCTGCCAATTTAGTCAGATTGGTTCCATACTCTTCAAGTGTGGGCATCTTAGTATTATCTCTGATTCCAACAGTAGCAGGGATATTTTCTGTGCTTTCACCCACCATTCGGATAACCTTCTCACAACAAAAAAAAATTTATTTTGGTTAGTTATGATATAACAAAAGAAAGCGCAAAAGTACATAAAAAACACAACATAAAACTCAAGAGATGCATTGCTTGCCTGTGTGCGAATGTTACTGGGGTCAGCACCTAAATTCTCTAGAACACGTGCTGCCACACCTTCACCTTCGCGAAGGAGCCCCAGAAGCAAGTGTTCAGATCCTATATAGTTATGACCTAACATTCATGGAAATATAATTCCAGGTTATGGGAAGGACATAAATAGACAGAATGAGGATTTGATGCATTGTAGAACCCAGCACTGAAATTCCGGAGACAAACAACTGGAGCCACATTCTTGTAAACATTCTAGTAAACATTTGCTATTACAAGTGCCATGTCAAGAAATGATAAGAGGGAAATTGGTAAGGGCCAAGAATTGTCACTACCTAGAATCACACACCAATAAAACTCTCCTCAACTTTTGCTTTTTATGGAGCACAGGGGAATAGGAGATTCATCTGATTCTAAGTATAAACAAATTTTTTTACTGAGCTCTTGAGAGGCGAGTGCAAGACAACCAAACTGCTAGTGTTAATTACTCTAAGAAATCAATAATAATAGTTCCAGGATAAGAAATCTGAAAAAGTAGTAAAGGAAAGACCAAACAATTTACCAAGTTGGCGGGCTTCTTCCAATGATAGTTCCAGAACACGTTTTGCCCGTGGAGTGAATGGAATTTCCACAGCAACAAATCCACTGCCCCTCCCAATAATCTTCTCCACTTCTACACGTGCATCTTTAAGATTGATTCCCATGGACTTGAGAACCTTAGCAGCAATGCCAGTTCCTTCACCAATGAGACCTAATAGGATTTGCTCTGTGCCTACGAAATTGTGACCAAGTCTTCTTGCTTCCTCTTGGGCAAGCATGATTACTTTGATTGCTTTTTCAGTGAAGCGTTCAAACATGGCCCTAGAAGCAAATCTTTTAGCTTTAATTTGCCTGGGAGAGATGGTAAAAGCAACCTTGGAAAAGAAACTTTGCTCAGGTCTTAATATTGTATCTATGCAATTTGAACTTCGCAACCCAGAGAAAGCTCCCAATCTCAATCTTGGTGTTTGTA
This sequence comes from Erythroxylum roraimae, assembly GCA_027568915.1. Taxonomy (NCBI): domain Eukaryota; kingdom Viridiplantae; phylum Streptophyta; class Magnoliopsida; order Malpighiales; family Erythroxylaceae; genus Erythroxylum; species Erythroxylum roraimae. The sequence goes on from JAOSBL010000006.1 coordinate 30,454,105, forward strand.
AACTGTAGATCATTTGGACAGGGGTCTGTTTTAAGGTTTCAGATTCTTGTGATTGTCCATGTCTTGTACGAGTAGCTAAAGCAGGGACATTAGTAGAGTGAACAAGAAGCTGAGCCATCTTATCCGCAAAAATAGACTGCAAAATGCAACAGCATAGAGGCTGAAATCATGACAAGAATTGAAAGGGAGAAATACTGAGACTTGTGCTAGGAAAGCTAAAAAATTAGTGACCACCATAAGAGAAGAAAAATTATGAACGATGCATTGAAAGACAAATACTGATGTCAGTTGCAGAATGAATGGCTAGAGTTTTGACAAATCCAACTCAAATTTAAAAGATTGACTCACATCATTCATCAACCTCATATATAATAAGTAGAAGCAACAAATTTACACCATGACCTATGTAAATAAATCACACTCAGAGAACTCTGGTTGTGCAAAAACTTCTAGCTGGTACATTTTGCAAAAACAGAAAGCATAAATCCTCAGACACTGTATCTTGCTGTGTTAGATAATGGATTGACATAAGAAATTCAGAAGAGCAATCCAATCTCAGGGTAAACAGAACCAAACACTTCGAGAACATCTTTCATCAATTTCAACATAAAACACAGGCTTGTGATGCAAGGCATCTACAAAACTCCTAATAACATGTGCAAGCATTTTCTCTTTATAGATAACAAGTACATGTCCCATTTTGGAGTTATTCAACACAAGAATTTCGTTAACCAATCCAACAAAACCACGACCCAACAGCACCAACATGTGCAAATGTAACGAAAATTTGGCAGACTATAAAACCTAAGACGTTCGGACAAGTAAAAGAAAGAAAAATGTTACAAAAGTTACCCAACAACAGAACCATGACCGAAGGGGGAGAAGATTTAAAAGTTAACTAGAAAATGTAACGATACCCAGATAAGTTAAAAGAGGAAAATAGAATAACGTTACCCTACAGCTTCACCGTGCTTGAATGTAAAGAGAATTAGCTCGACCTCAGAAATGTAAACATACCCAGAAAAATTAAAGTAAAAAAACATGAAAAAGACTCGAACTTTATGCAATTACACATCCATTGAACAAATTCAAGAAGCTCAGTTCACAAATTTTCCAATCCAACAAACAAAATAACTTACAAGTAAACTAAAACTCTACCTAGGCAGAATGACAAAATCAAGAACCCTAAAAGTTGAAGTAGTCAGACACAAAACAAAATAAATAAATAAATAAAAGACGCATACCCAGCTCCAACAAAATGCCAAACAAACGAACTAAATTACTAAACTCACCTAAATATACTAAACAGATAAGAATCAACAGAAAGAAGGATGAAGACCTCCTTTTACGGTCGGATGAGAGGAAAGATTGGATGTGTAGGAGACAAACAGGCTGCGTTTTCTTTCTTTTGCCCTTCTCTGTTTTTTATCTCACACCGTTCAGTTAGAACAGTACATTTCAATTCTTAATCAATGATGCTAGACCCCCTGATGACCCTACCTTTGGTATCAACTCGAGATTTTGACCGGATGCATGTACTTTTGACCTTACATGATATCTAGTGTACACCTTTTTTTTCTCATTTTATTTTTATTTTTATTTTTATTTTTTCTTTTTAGGATAATTCGAAAACAGTTTCTTTATTAATTAAAGATAAGGTTGTATATAATTGAAAATCTCAAAACTCCACGTCTCAACAAAATTTCTACTAAATATTGTTGTTGTTGTATGATGCAATAGTGTACAATTCTTGACTAAACTTCCTTGATATGTTTGTTTTGTTATGTAAATTTGTATTTAACAAAATATTCAGGTAATAATATTAAATGTAATTTTGCATTTAAAATTTTTTTGAGGTAAAATTGTTATTTAAGAAAATTCTTAGGTAAATATTTATAATTAGCAAGCTTGATGTTATCTATTAAGGCAAGTGTGTATTTTAAGAAAATTTTGAGGTGATAATATTAAGGTAATTGTGTATTTTAAGAAAATTTTGAGATTAAGGACGGGGTACATCAGGCTCATTAGTGCAATGGCTCCTTAAGATTTAAAAATATTCAATATTTTTTATTTTTAATATATATATATACGTGCAAGAATTGAGTTATTTAGGGGCCAGTGATATATTGGGCCCTTCAATATTTAAAAAAATAAATATTTAATTTTTCATATCTTAAATTTCTGGCTCTGTCACTATTTGAGATAATAATGTTTAGGTAAATTTGTATTTTTAATAATAATATAATATTAGGGTAGAGAAATTTGATTAAGGAATTGGATTTTGGTAGAGAAACCTGAAAAAGTAGGCCCTCTTATTGCCTTAAGCTACTAAAAATATCTATTAGAGAATTGGGCCGGCAGCCGAATTTTTGTGGCTTTTACACCAATTTACATTAGGATGGATGATTTTCATCTTATGTAGGGTTGGCATCTCATAAAATTTTCGATCGATTTAATAATAAAAATTTTAATCGATTAATTTTTTAATTTAGTTTTAAATTTTCTGGTTAAATTGTTTAATATTTTTGTTATAAAAAATTGATCAATTTTTGTAAAATAATCAATTTTTATAAATTAAAATAAACTAATTCATTTTTATTTAATAGTATATTTTGTAATTAAACTTTAAAATTTTCAATAAATAAGAATTATTTTTATTATTTTTAAATTCTTCAAATTTATTCAATCTTTAATCTGTTTATGACGGTCTAATATCGGTTGAACCTTTTAAATCTTAAATCTCTTGTCTTATCGGTTTAACTTCTGGTCTGATTTTGAAAATATTTGTAAAAATTGAGTTGATTAAATTTTCGAAGGAAAACTTGAATTTTGAGGTTAGTCAATATTATTTTAAATAATTAAAAAAATATTTTATTTTATTTTTAAAAATTATGGTTTTAATTTGTTCCGATTTATTAATAACTTTAATCTCATATCAATGACTTTAAATTAATTTAAATTTTTACTAATTATTTTATTTTTAATTTAAAACATAAAATTATTTTTGAGCTGATAATACCAACAAAAGATTTTGAAGGGTTAGAGAAAATTTAAGATTTGTATGAATCATATGTATAAATTTTAAAATA
>JAOSBL010000006.1:30485886-30502054 GCA_027568915.1 Erythroxylum roraimae
CTAGGTCCTTTGTTGTTTTTAAGTGGCAATCTATGATCATAAGGTGTTCTCATAGGTATTACATCAAAAGGGTTGCCTCAGCGCACAAGGCTTCTCGCTTTACGAAGGTCGGGAAAGAGTCATCAAAAGGTACTACATCAAAACAATTAAAAAAATTCAACATTTTCTCAATATATTGTGATAGACACAAGGAAAAGCCATTATCATTTTTAGTGATTTTAATACAAAAAATCACATCAGCAAATAAGAAAATTTTAGTCTCTTTTATCACATTTATATTGGTATCAAAAATGGGCATATCATCAATATATAAACATATAATCACATAATTTGATCCAAAAACTTTAGAATACACATAACAATGAGACTCATTTACAATATACCCATTGGTTACTAATGTATGTTCAAATTTTTCATACCACTGTTTAGGAGTTTGTTTAAAACCATAAAGAGATTTCTAAGTTTACGTACCTTATCCTCTTAACCAGGAATTACATAATCTTCAGGTTGTTTCATATATTTCTTCTTTAAGATCACCATTTAAAAAGGTTGTTTTAAACATTCATTTGATGTATTACCAAGTTATGAATAGCAGCAAGTGGAGTAAAAGTTTTAATAATATCAATTTTAGTCACAAGAGAATAAGTGTCAAAATAGTCAATGCCTTTCTTTTGAGTGTAGCCTATTACTACCAATCTTGCCTTAATAGATCCATCAAACCTCCTTCTCCTTTTAAGTATTTATTTACACATAATAGGTTTACTATCTTTAGACAAATCAACTAAGTCCTAAGTATGGTTTGATATTACAGAGTCTAACTCACTTTTAATGGCTTCTTTCCAAAAGCCAGCTTCTATAAAGTTATTGTCTTTTCTAATATTTTAGGATCTTCATCAATTAGAATTGCAGACACTATATCCTCATTCATTCTATCAGAATTCTCAAACAAAAAAGCAGTAATAAAATCAGGTGCAAAACTATTTTCTATTTTTCTTCTTTTACTCCTCATAGGTTATTCATACACTCATTCGAAACAAAACTAGAAGGCAAAGAACAAAGGCATCAAAACAATATCAGAAGGACCAACATTAATACGAAAGTCAATCTTCTCCGATGGAAAAACATATTTGAAAATTTCAGAATCTCTAGATTCACAAATAGAATGATCATTCAAACATACAAATCTATGTGTTGCACTATTTTGAGCATAACCGATAAAAACACAATAAAAAATTTTGGTCTAATAGCGGTTTTTCTAAAGTTTAGTAAGCATACTTTAGCTAAACACCCCCACACTTCTAAAAGTTTCAAGTTAGGACCAAAACTTTTCCACATTTCATAAGGTTTTTTATCTAACTTTTTATGACGCACCCTGTTAAGAATATAACATGCAGATAAAACAACTTCCCCCATATATTGTCATACATACCAGAACTTAATAATATGGCATTCAATATTTATTTAAGGGTTCTATTTTTCCTTTTTGCTATGCCATTTTGTTGAGGTGTATAATGTGCACTAGTCTCATAAATAATGTCATTTATTTCACAAAATTCTTTGAGAAAATTAGTTCAATATTCTCTACCTCTATCAGACCTTAACCTTTTAATTTTCTTATCCAATTAATTTTCTACTTCTACTTTATATTTCAAAAACATTTTTATAGCCTCATCTTTTTACTTTAACAAATATATTATAGTGTATCTAGAAAAGTCATCAACAAAGGTAATATAGTATCTTTTACCACTCTTATTAGTGGTATTTTTAAAATCAACCAAATCAAAATGTTTTAATTAAGGTAATTTAGTACTCTAAGTAATGACAAGTTTAAAAGGTTTTTATGCATATTTTGTTTCAACATAAAAAGAAAACTTTGAACAATGTTCGCCATCCACAATACCAATTAACAACATATTTTTAAGCTTTGTAATTGAGGCAAAATTTATGTGTCCTATCTTACCATGCCATGTATAAAAAGATTTAATACTATAAGTAAAAGCAGAAGAATAAGCATTAGGAACAACAAAAACAATGTTCAAAATAAACAATCCATTAGCCAAATACCCCTTCCCTACAAATCCCCATTTTTGGTAATTATTACCTTATTAGCCTCAAAAACTACTTTTAGGCCACTCTATTAATCAAACTACCAGAAACTAAATTCCTATGCAGGGAAGGAACATGCAAAACATTATTCAAAGCCAATGTTTCTCCATATGTAAATTTAAGGAAAAGCTTTCCTTTACTAAGCACTCCATCAGTAGTAGTGTTACCCACCCATGTAAACACATTATCCATTTGTAGCCTCTTCAAAGCCATGAAACAACTCTTTGTTAAAGCATAAATGTCTTGTACCTCCAATTTCCAACACCCAATCAATTTTGTTTTACACCAGATATGATTCCATGGCCACAATAATAATGATTTCCTCTTTCTTAGCAAGATTTTATTGTAGTGTAAGTTAATTTATAGAATTCTGGTTACCATTTTGTTGGTTCTTCCTCTTGAACCATTAGTACGCCCTATGGCTTGACTTGTCACAGACATAGCAGGTGATATGCTTCTTTTAGATTTTGTCATAGCTTTTCTTGAACTTTTTTTTTATTGACCACCATCTTTTTGCATTTTCTTTCCTTTCCCCTAAAACCTATCTTTAGAAGCACCAACATATTTAACAAGGTTAGCATTAATTGAAACATAAGAGGAAGACATTTGCCTATCTTTTAATCTGCTGGCCTCCTCAGTTTTCATGTGACTAATTAACTCCTACGAGGTAATTTCCCTCTTCTTATGCTTAAGGTGATTTCTATAATCACTCCAAGAAGGTGGGAAATTTCCCAACAACATATTAGCCTACAGGGTTGCACACATCTGTATGACTTCCGAAGTACATCAGCCTCTAGATTTTTGTACTCATGCACCTGATCCAACACTGATTTGTTATCCACCATTAGAAACAACAGCCACTTGCGAACCGCACATTTCTTCTTTCCTACATCATCATCACCGTACCTCTTTTCCAAAGTATCCCAAATAACCTTAACCGATTATTGTTTAACAAATAAGTTAAACAGTTTAGTAGTCATATGGTTCAACAAGTGTCCCCTAATAGTGATATTGTCCTTTTCAAATTTCATTCCTAGACTCATCAACAGATGATTTGGCTCTTTTTGTAAGGGGGCTAGGATAAGAGTTGTAGGAGTTTCAGTAGTTGCATGGTTAAGTGGTAGGTGATACACTCGAACTTTCACAGAAATTGATCACCAACACCCTTTACACAACAGTCTCACTTAGGTTCGCTTAAGCAAGACTTCAGCCTTCAACAACCCTTGAAGTGTTTTCCTTGCACACTTGAAAAAACGATACCACAAAAGCAATAAGAAATAAAGGCAACAAGGAAACAAGAGAGATACGGTAAAACTAACCTTTATATTACTTTCCCTCAAAAGAATACAAGGAATGCTCTCTCCGACTAAATGAGGAGAGCGAAGCTCGAATGAGCCGTATATAGACAGTCTAACTTGGAAGCTAAGTTACATTCAGAATCCCGCTTAAACTGAATTGCCTAATATCGTACTAAGATCACGTTTATCTCTATCATATCAGGTGGACCAATTGGATGACACCCCCATCCAAATATGACTCTAACTGATAAGATAGAATCTATAAGATAACAAAAAGATAGAGTTTACATTCAAATAGGAAACTAGCATCCTTATCCTCGAAGATCTCCACTATCTTCAGATGTTGAGTTCCATTGCAACTCTAACTCCTAGTTGTCGCCACATCATCCAAGATCTCCCCATGATCTCTATCTGCTGATGATGTAGTGTGATCTTGCCGAAGCCCACATAGCACACTGACCTGATCCAATGCTTTCCACAACCAGTCCGCTAGTTCTGTTCCATTCATTCGAGCATGGGTCAAGTCCTTAGTATGGATCGAGTCAATCTCCATAAGGTCCAAGACTCTATCAAAATTTCCACTAAGTCCGATCCCATTTGCCCATGTTTGCCTTAGTGTTTTTGTATGCCTCCCTCATACGTATAATCCAACTAACTTTCCTCCTAAGGCGCACCGTGAAGGTCACTAAAAAGTACTCCGAATTTTAAGGGTTTAACAGCAGCCCATTAAACAGAATGTAATGAACTTCTAATTGTTTAAAAAAATATTTGAAGTTTCTAGGACCAATGCCTATAATTAACACCATATAAAGTTCAAGCTTTAAAAGATCCGCTAGTTTCTTAGTAATAGAATTAGCCATTGAAGCAAGGCGTACGGAAAAACATAAATAAAGATTGCTTTCAAAATGTTAAAGATATATAAAAATCCATCCAAATAAAACTTATAAGCAATAATAGCCATCGTGAATGAGACACTGCCCTGAAAGCGAATCCTCACACAACTAAGGTGTAATCAATAGGACCGTTCGCTCCCTAAGGTTAAGACATTTAGTCTTTAACGCGTACACTCACAAGCCATTTCCAGCAAGTTTAACTTTCAACCTACTCTTTAAAGTAGTGTAGTTCGCTGACTGTGCTCTTAGCCTCCTCCTACGTTTTCCATAACTTTTTTATTCTTTTCAAAGATAGTAGCTACACTTAACTTTTTTTCCTGTTTTTGGCCCATATAACAGGAATGTTCTATAGAGGGAAAAAAAGTTATTGACTGAAGTAACTATAGAAAAGGAGACTAACGACTGCTAGTTAATGGAGTCCGACGATAATGCAACGAGCAATAACCTCTTCCAAGTCATTGTAGTTGGAAAGTAACAGACCCCTTTCTCTACAATTGGAAACGTGTATCACAAGTCAGAGAAAATGCATGGGTGTAAAAGTCTTGAGGAAGCTTCAAATTTGTGCAGAGTGGGGACGTGTGTGGGGGATAGGCGGCAATTAATTCCAGTGCCTGATTCATGCACGCCGACCTTTTCTTTCACGATCTAATTTTGTCTTCCTCAACCTCAAGTCTATAGACCAATCCTGAACATTGAATATTTGCTTACTACTTGCAGTTGGTCTTCATTACACTAAACCTTTAAAATGCATGTGGGTTTATGGAATTATGATAGTGTTTGAAAAGATAATACTTTTGAAGTGCAGTAGTCACCATGAGGTACTGCAGGTTTATAATGAAAGTAACCTAATACTAACTACGTGTTACGAAAACAGCAATTACATGTAACCACTACTCATTAGCAGACCACAGCAATAATTCCGAAGCAAGTATCGGGACTTTTCAATATTATCAGTACAATCGTGACATTCAGCTGGGGTCGGTTTGGTATGTGCTGGTGCTTCTTTTGCTCATACGAATTATTTAGAGCATCATTCAACTACATTAATTTAATACTCAGACTCGGAATTTATTAGTGATTTGGGAAGATAATGTGGAACTTTCACATCCAACACGTGTGGTCGATTAGGAATCCACTTTCCTGGAAAATATTATCATTGTGGTATCTTTCTACTAAAAAAATGTACAATAATTTAATTTTGATCCCATTCCAAACCCTTGGTTAGAAGGTTACAGGAAAAACTGAAACTATTCAAGTACATGACATTATCTAAATTTATATGATCTAATCGCGAGAAATACTACCATCTTCTAGGTTTCTGCCGTTGAATTCAAACTGAAGTCTGTGTCAAAAGTTCAAAGCACGGACTGGATATGGCTTTTGTTCCCTTGGAATATACCAAACCCGAAAATTCCAAAGCATATCTTGGTGTGAAGACTAGTTCAACAGTTGACTGCTTTGCATGCTTTGCTTTGTTACTTCTGGAGGATCCCCTGGAGGCTGGAAGAAGACGGGATGTTTCTCAAGAGATATTTTACCTGACAAGACTTATCCTATCCGCTATTTTCCTTTTTGATATTAATGAGTTTAATAGAAATGTCCTGCCTCGGTCAATGGGAGAAGAACTGAAGCAACTGAAGTGAGATACATGTCAAAAAGTAGAGGTGCAGTGGCATTCAAAGTGTGGAACAGTGATTGGTCCGGTGGTTGCTATCGTTGTTCTGGTCTGAGGTAAGGAAATGTGGTCACGTATATTCCCACAAATGCCTATCCATAACATATATTCCACGTGCCACGTGTCAGCTTTTACATTTGCCTTTCTTTTATAGATAATTATTATAAATTAATAGAATATAAGAAATGTTAAATAATGTTATATATATATTCCCAATCTGGCCGACCCAAACTCAGCACAAAGTCAATAGGTCAAGCCTACAAATTTAGATTTTTTGAAAATTGAGTTTCGAGTTGGACGTGGGTTTAAGCTGCCTAGGCCCAATCTGACCGAGGCTTAACCTTTGCGAGTGAAACAACTCATTTTGCATTTTTAATTTTTTGAACAATCTCAAGTTGGCTTTGTCAAGGTTGAATTGAGCTCAAGCTCAGGCCGGATTGTCTCAGGCCTTTCAGGTTTGAACTCTAGCCTCGATCGGGCTTGCAAACCTGCTACTTGTAAAGGATTGGATTGGGCTGGGCCGAACTTTGATTCATTGCCATCACTATAAGCAGATGGGTGCATGCAAAGTGATTGGAAGTATGGAAGCACCTTCATGAGTGTGGTGTTGACCCCACAACCCATGAAATGGGCAAAGGCAAGGTTGACCTTCTCTACTATAATCCTTTAACTGTAGATACATCAGGAGTCCTGCTGTAGGAAGAAATTCCAATCTCAGCTCCGCATGGACAATGATTTCGGATAAAGAAAATTAGTAAAATGACTTTTTGAGTTTCATGTGATACAATAATGCATCTACAAGACTACAAGTAGGAGTAGAGTGTTGTTCTTACACGCCAACTCCCAACGACGAGGGACATTGAGACCAAACACATGGTCCAAATTCCCATTATCTCCAAAAGACTCGTTTTATAGTCATCTGCCTGAACGTGTGCAATTACTGTATTACTGTATGTGTTCAGTGGAATTCGAATTTTCTGTCTAATATTATAGTATCTTATTCTGCTTCATAAATTTTAGTCATTTATTTATATGAGTTTCGCATGAACCTAATATAAATAAATGCGAGACCCGTAAAAATAAATGACTGAAATTTATAAAACAAAATAAGACACTATAATATTGAACAGAGGATACGGTACGTACCCACCACTCCAACTCCTCTTTGCAAATCGTGGAAATTCAATGTCTTGTCATTTCTTGTCTGTACTCTTTCCATTAGTTTGTTTATGTCTTCAGACACGTGACAATTTCTTAGTCCCCCGTCACTCGCAATCTTCCCATATCTGTAAAAGATTCATGCACCTGTGAATTTGTAACAATGGTATGACATTTTTCTTACCATTTTGAATGAAGACAAAACAAAGTATATACTTCATGTTAATTATGTAAATCGTAGGTTAATTTGATCAAGTAAACTAGTGGAGGTGCACAAGTTTATCGGATAACTACCGTCTTCTAACAATTCTCCAAGGTTGTCATCATCCCACGATTTGGTGGGAAGCCCAACTTCTTTTGCATAGAGACTGAAGAACGATCGCTCGCGGGTAGGTGTTTGGGCTATGCATAACCCCCAAGTGTGACAAGTGGCTTCTTGAGTAAGGAGCTGAGAAACTCTTTTTTCAATTGTTTGACAAATATTAAAAAGTTATTTATTTGTTTAGTTAGGAATTAGTTGGGCTGGTTAATTTATCCCAATCAGCTAATTTTTTAAAAGCTTCTTTAAGTGTAGCGTTTGGTATTAGCTGTTTGCCTAATGACAGTATTGTCCTTCATTTTATTCTCTACTTTTATTTTGTGTGTCTTCAAAGTTTGTTTGTTTTTAATCGTAGAATTATATTTTGAAGTCTGAAAGAATATAATAAAGGGTTAATTAAACTTTTTAATTTTTTTATTTTATAATGTTAGTTTACATTTAAAAATACTATAATATTAAGTTTTTGAACATAAAGAGTCACATCAAACTAATATTTTTAGTATATAACTTCTATATAACGTATTTGTGTCATACTATAATTATAAGTATTGTTAATATATTAAATAATAAAATTCATACATATTATATGAAAATAGTAACTCGCTGCATCATTCATATTAATAGATAATTTAACGTTGGACTATTATTTTTATTTTTATTATTACTATTATTATGTTTTTTTAATTAAAGTTATAAACTTAATTTTTGTAAAATTAAATATCTAAATTCTAAATTTTATAAGAATATTCAACGAAATACTAAAAAATATAATATTCATGTCCTCATTTTTTTAAAATTATGCTCTCAGAAATCATTTTACACATCAACATTTAATACTAAACAGCTAATTTTACCAAACATCTTTAATAAACAAATGATGTTATCTGCTGGTCAAATCAGTTGATATAATCAGTTATTAGTTAACTGTTGAAAGAATCAGCCAACAGTTAATACAATCTCCAGTTTGCCAAATAAGGCTAAGGTAAATCAACTTTTTCTAATGTTTCCTAGAGGATGGTTCAATTAGCATCCCTAGTGTTTAAGATCTTGAGTTCATCTTTGATAGACTTTACATTAAACAGGTTAAGTTTACTTCTTGTCATATTTAACTAACAATTGAATTTATTTAAATTTGATAATTTTAAGTTTTTTTGTGACTCATTTTTAAGCTTATTATTAATGTTTTAAATACAGTCAAGAGGTTAAACGGTAAGACAAGAGATTTTTGTTATTAAAAAAATTAGTTAATTAATTAATTAGTCAGTTTTTATAAATTAATATAATCAAATTAATTTTTAATTAACAGTCTCTTTTTTAATTGAACTTAAAACCTTCTCATTAGTAAGGATAATCTTTTTCAAAATCCTCAATTTTATTCAATCTTTAATCAGATTTATAACAGTCTAATGCTGATTAAATTTTTTAAACCTTAAACTTATTGCATCTGGTTCAATTTTCGGTCCGATCTATCTTTAAAACGTGCACTCGCTCCAAAATTTTACCAACACAAAAAATTTTGTAGCAATATTTCAACTATTTGTTTGTATAGACTTGAATACTATGAAAAACAATCCATCACGTCTATGTTTAATTAAATTCAACGGGGACTATTAGTTAGGTTAAGCCCAACGGTAGTGAAGTTGCGACACATTTCTTCATGAAGCCCAATAAACGACAACACGACACTATACTTGGTCGTTTCAACGCAAGCTAGTGCCACTGCAAAATGCTTCGTTGCCTTTCAATTAGATCCGTCTCTGTTTCTTCTGCTCTGCTCTGCAATCAGGATGGTACAAAGCTACCATCGAGGAATCGCAATTCACATACAAACCCTAGATATCGAATGCTCCTTTTAATGAATCCTTTTGGTTTAATACCCCAAATGCGAAGCAGTGAAGCAAAATCACGGCGATTATCAAGCGCTCTACCGGGCAATGCCTCTCTTAATGTTCAACAGTATGGAAAACATTGAATCATGAAAAGACTGTAATTTGTATGATTAGATTAACATTCTCATGAACAATATGTTCATTAATTGATATATATGATAGGGCTTCAGGTTGGGGAATATATGAACTTGGAGTGGAACCTATATACAGAGTTTACAAGGCTACTAAACAATTCTGAAACTGGAAAACGGGGTTAGCTAGCCAAAATACCAGGTTCTGTTACTTTGGAACAGAGCTCGCGATTTTGAGCATGACACACATAATCCCTCATCTGGATTTTGGGACTCCCATATTCTTGATGCTATGAGTTAGCAATTCATTTGCTTGTCGTTTAACAGAGCAAGAAGGTCATAGTCATCAAGGGCCAAGTCTCCTATAAGTAGAAGAGCAGTGTTTCCTTCTTCGTCAATAGCTTGTGGATCAGCTCCTCTGGAATTGATTGGTAAAATGGTGAGTGATCTTCATAAACTTTTCAAAAGAAATACAATCAACAAGAAGGTAATTTAGATGCCTAGATGGAAAAAAGATTTACACAATAGATCATATCAGCAAGAGAAAAGTTTTAACAGAACAAAGAGAGAGCACCTCATAAGGAGCCATTTTGCCATTCCGGATCTTCTGCTGATAATACAATAGTGCAATGGAGTCCGACCTTTCGAATCACAGGCATTTATATTTGCACCATATTGGAGTAGTAGCTCTACCATGCCAATATCTGCAGTTAAGCAGGCTAGGTGAAGCAGAGAACATCCATCAAAATTTTCGTTTGTGGCTATATTTTCAATTCTATTTGCAGACTTGGCACATTCATCTGGCGGCTTATTGGTGAAAGAGTCACCTGGAAAACAACAAAGCTCAATATCCAGATTCTTTGTGTTCTTGATACAGCATTCAGCAAGAGTTAATCGGTGTACCTAAAGATGCTGACCCACGAATGCCATTGACATCAGGAGCAGAGCAGATAATATGGCGGTAAACCGCTTTCATGTCATTAGAGTGGATGCTTTCTTGCAACTGTTGTGCCACAGAAAAGGGATGCAGTTTGTCTTTCTTTTTGCGGACAAAAATTTTCTCTGCGTACTGCATTGCAAGGAAAATTTATGATGCAAGGTTGAATCAGGTCTAAAATTTAGAGAGAATCAAGGAATGATGAAACCACAGCAGCCTAACCGCGGCATGCCTGGCAAACGGATGTCGCTACACGGTCCGCCCCATGCCTTTGCTCACGCAAGGCGGAAACGGTCATCGTGACGATTGAATTTCACTGGCATGGGCTGAAAGAAGGAAAGGCAATGATTGGTGAAATACCTTGGCATGAATGAACTGTTCCTTGAATGTAATAGGATCATCACGATCAGGTTTTCTTATTCTGAATTGTCTCTGTCTATCTGACTTCGGAAAACTGCATCATTAAGACTTGAAACATATTAGCATTGGCCAATTAAAGGAAACATATTAGCATTAACGTGTTATGATTAACGTACCCTGCAGCCATTTCATCAGAAGAAGACAAGCTGAATTGCAGCATTTCTTCCCAAATTGAGTTGATATAAATATTTCCCAGTGATTGAAACAAATTTAGAACAGATGGCTCCCAAACTTTGACATCAAGCGTCAGTGATCTTACCTGAAATGGAAGGAACAGATGTTTATTTTCAGGCCTTTGTTAAGAAACAATGAAGTGAACGTGTTCCTAATATGTGGAAACCCAAGTAGCTTTAACCACAAAAAAATTGAAATTACCTTTGAGATATGTACACCAAGATTACGATGAACACCAGAACATTCAATGCAAATCAGAACACCAAGGTTCAAAGATGCCCAGTCTGGTCCAGGTGCTCCACAATCAGCACATTTGTCATTTCCAGGTACTCTTCTCAGTAAATCAATCGGCTTTTCGCTTTTCACTAAATGTTCTTGTTGTTGCAAGTTTTTGGATGAATGAGTTCCCGTGGCAAGAGTTTTGGTTGTGAACTCTTCTGTCTCCTTCTGATCCACGTCAATACAATCTACTATTGTGCTACTCTCACTGAGAGAGCTAGAATCACCACTTTCCATGGCACTGGCAGAAAGAAGCTGAAAAATGATTCTGAATTATCCTAATCAATTTATTGGAAGTATCTAAAATACTAAGAAATGAAGACCTTGGAGAATTACTTTTTCAGGATTCTGAAAACTCAATAACGAAGCAATGACTCCATTTATCTTCTCAATCCAGTCCATTTGGTCCACTGCATTCTCTGCCTGTGTTTCAAGCAAATACAGATGAGAACTGTTGAAACGCCATTCCACTAAGACCAAACTCTTGTTCTAAACTGTATAAGAAATCAACATTACTGTCATAAAAGCACCTGCAAAGTGTAGACTTTCACTGGTGAAATTATTCTAAAGCAGAACCTTAGATCTGTATGATCTGCATCAACCTTAATTGTAGATGTTAATAGGTTTACAGTATGACTTGCAACAGATTTTTCATCATGCACACCACCATGGTGATGAGAAGATAGCAATCGACTAAGCAACCCGGGACCATTTTCAGTGCAAACAGTCCTTTGCAGCGAAGATTGACTACCTCCAGCCTGAAACGAGGCTGTCAAGGTTAAGCGATCTGTAGAAAGAAAAAAACAGCATAAGCTATGTCCAGCTGGTGGCTTACACATGTCCAATTGAATGGTTTTCTATAGTAGTACAACATCCCTCGACTATCAAGAACAAAGAACCTTCTTTTCCAATCAGCTCTCAGATTTGATGAACGTTTGGAAAGATATCCTTGTCTGATGGTTTGAACCTGCACAATTGTGTTCAAGCTAGTTTGCATAAGATGATTGCTATACGCAGACATAAACCCATCAAAGATTTAAGCACATAGAGCTATACCTTCCCGGTTGTAGCAGATTGCATAACTTCCTCTATCACTTTTTGTGAGCTCCTAGGGAAAGGACGGGTACTATCAGCTCGAGGAGAATAATCGCTGCCACCCTGTAAAGACTGCTTACTTGCCCGGTCAATCTGCCTTTTGTACTCTTGCATCCTTTCGTTAAGAGATTCTTGCTCATAGTTAGAGCATTCTCTAGATTGCTGTGCATAAGCCAGGACCTGTAATCAGAGAAGTTAAAAGCTTTAATGTTCCCCTTCAGAGGTCCACAAGGATCAATTTCCTCATCAGAGTGCAGTAGGAAAGTGGCGTTGTAAGTTTAAGGAGGGAAAATGACCTGGTTAATGAAAGGCTCCATCTGATGTAATAGTTCATAACCCTGAAAAGATCATGAATTTGGGTTCAGGACTAAGTACCATCAAGCATCAAACAAGTTATCATCACATGATCATAGGGAATACCTGCTTGAAGAATCGAAGATGGGCATCCATTGTCCCACTGACAGCTTCTAAGAATTCATATCTCTTCTTGGCCTCAACAACAGAAAGCGCACTAACCTGGAT
The DNA here is from genome assembly GCA_027568915.1 of Erythroxylum roraimae. NCBI lineage: Eukaryota > Viridiplantae > Streptophyta > Magnoliopsida > Malpighiales > Erythroxylaceae > Erythroxylum > Erythroxylum roraimae. The sequence continues at coordinate 30,498,723 of JAOSBL010000006.1, forward strand.
ACAGAAATCACCCCCCACATATACTTCGAGTAATGAACTGAAAATTTATGTGGACTGCTTAACTTTATCTGAATGACTTACCAAATTGAAGCGTGCTTGTTCAAAGGTGGATCTTGCACTGTGCAGTTCCTGGAATATCTCTAAAGAAATCAAAATCCACTTGATGGGTAACTATATCATTGGAGAGTTTGTTGAAGTTAGAAGTAGGGTGCTATGGGAGATACCTCTTCTATGGCGGCAGCTATATCTATCCTCGTGCTTTTTGTCAAGGACAGAAACTTATCTCGTGCCTGCAGTACAACTTGACATTGGCATTGTCATGACCAAACATTCACTAGAAACAACTCTAAGATCTTTAAACAACATTCCACGACATGCTCATTCGTAACAACAAACTCCAAAACTAATAACTAGTAGCTGCAGCCTTGCTTGGTAACGGCAGATCGTCTTACCTTCACAAGAATGAGGAAACTACATGGTCAAAGATGAGTTGTGCATGTAACTATTCATTTTCTTTTTTGTAGTTTATACACAACCCAGTTAACTAGATCTTCTTCTTAATCAACAAATGATGCAGTAAGCAACAGTAAATGTAATACCCACCTGATCATGAGCCAAGGAAGCTTTATCAAAACGCTTTCGTGCTTCCTACAATAATATGAGATCACTCAGAGGCAGAGCTAAGAGTCAGGACTTTTTAAAAACACAATGTAAACAATAGCGGAGTAAATGTCCAACGCAGAAAGTTCACATGAAGCACTTGGTCTCTTTCAATTAAAATTTTTAAGAACTTTCTCTATGGTTTCATATTCATAGTTTTCATTATAGTCACTTAAAGAATGACACAGCAGTTTATGTTCAGATAAGTGATTGAATCATCATTTCAGCTAATCTATATACCTTGTTCTTAAAAGGCATTCTACCTGATATATTCGCAATTGGCTAAGAGATTCTATACCTTAATGTCTTGAAGCTCAACACTGACAATGTGCTGCAACCTATCATTTAGCATGTGCTCTACCTGAGAAATTCAATTATGAAGTTAATGGCGGACTCCATGCTTTGTGCAGCACTCAGATTTACTTGATGATACAAATTCGCTACCTGTGACCGAAGAACCTCCTTGTATGTTCCTATTTCTCTCAGAGCAATTGTAAATTTGTGCATAACAGGACCTGAGATAAAAGAATCAGAACATTATCGTAATAGTTCAATATCTTTGCTTCATTATTAACAGAAAACTCATGCAATAAGCAAAAGCCAGAGAATCGGCTTCAACTGAAAAAGGTATTCCTGATTAACGTTAACTAGATCAAACAAACTCCGAACCTAGTACTCAATCAACCCCAGCAGAAAGTAAGAACATAAAAGTTTTCATTGAGCAAACGCATACCTCCTAATGCAACACAAATAGGGTCATTATGCCCTCCTCCGAAATTCTCAAGAGCAGAGGCAAAAGCAATATCTCCATCGTACCCCACACCAAGCCCTTCTCTGTAAATTAATGTAAAAGAACATAGAACATAGTAAATGTCCATAAATTCCTTAAGAACAACAAATGTTAAGAGTCGATGTGACAAGACTCACGTGTACTTTCGACATCCTTTGTAGAACTTCATGCATCTTCCTCGCAATAACTCAGCATTTTCTTCCAAACATTGCATCTGGTTCACCACCAACTCATCATGAACACGTTATCCACACATTCATGCATATATACATATACGTGCATGGATACATATATTAACTTCAAAAGGAGAAGCAAGCATGCACCTGTTGCCGAAACATTGGCGAGTCGTCGAGTTTCGAGAAATGCATGTTCAATTCTCCTCCGGCAAGAACTTCGTTAATGTTGGTCGTTCTTAAAACTTTTCAAAAGGTTTTCGGTTCTGGTTTTCGTCTTCTTCTTTCTTCTTTATGTTATATTTCTAAATAATCATCAGAAGAGAAAATGAGTATGTTTTGTCTGCGACTTTTCATGGATGAATATAGACCCCAAACCCACTTTTAGTTTGGTTTGGTTTCGTTAGGCTAGAACGTAAGTATGTTGTGAATATGTGGAGTCCAGATCTTCTGTTTAATATTACGGTGTCTTATTGTGTCTAATAAATCTCATCTATTTATTTATATGGGGCTCACATGGAGCCCGCTTAGGTTCTGCAAAATAAATGGCTGAGATTCTATGAGACAGAATAAGACAGAGTAAAACTGGACAGAGGATCTGGTTTCGAATATGTGATTAAGCTCCTGCTAGTTACATGCACGTTTACTAGGTCAAATATTCACGCGGGTTTTGCAAATAAATGTTTAAAAAACCGGGCTTAGCTTAAAAATTAAAAAAACTAAAAATTTAAAATATGATTTAAAGAAATTTTTAACCCAAAAATTTAAAGTTTAATTAAAAATAAATTACTAAATAAAATTAATTAATTTATCTTAATTTATAAGAATTTATTAATTTACACAAATTGACCAATTAATTAAAAAACTAATTAATTTTTAACAAGAAGAGTTATTAAAATAAATTGAGATTGGAATTTTAACCATTGATTGTTTATCATTCAAGCGACATTTCCTTCACTTGTCCTTTCAATGGACGCGTAGGATTGCCAATAAGGCGGCTCATGCTTTAGCCAGGGTTGCTTTATTACATGTGAACCCACGTCACTGGAATGATCGTCCTTCTTGTTTAGTCTCGACTTCTGTTATTGTTGAGGGGAAAGGGCTATTAGGTTCCGGGTGTACGGGGTAAGCCTGTTGGCTTGGGTTAGTTTTCTTTGCCTTCCCAGCCTTTGTCTGTTTTTTGCGCTAATGTTGATTTTATTCACAAAAAAAAATTGAACCAGAAAATTAGAAATAGAAATGAAAAATTGAACGGTTTAAAATTTTTGTAGTTGAATCGGTTGGACTAGTTGAGTTATTTAATTATTCATGCAAATTATTTAATTTCCATAGTTTGTATTTTTGATAAAAATTTCCATTTTCACATTTCAATCAATATTTTCTCTTTGGAATTAATAAAAATCTTTAAATAACAATTGTCATTAATATGATAAATAATAAAAAATCTTATTTATTTATTTATTTAATAATAATTACTGAATAGTAATCATACATTTGAACTATCAAACTAAACTATGCCATCACATTAATATGTTACTTTGTCGCCTTCTTCATGACACACGCCTGACCCCTCTTCGTCACAAAGATCCAGCCTTTTATGCTCCAGTTCTTAGGTTTTATAGGAAAAAGAAAAGATAATGGAGAAGAGGCTCGTCGTCTTTCCACTAACATTATGGGTTCTTCGTTTCTCAGACTTTCTCTAACTTAAA
>JAOSBL010000006.1:30502154-30518293 GCA_027568915.1 Erythroxylum roraimae
AGATAATGGAGAAGAGGCTCGTCGTCTTTCCACTAACATTATGGGTTCTTCGTTTCTCAGACTTTCTCTAACTTAAAGCCATGGATGGTATTAGTGCAGGACAATATTAGAGTGAGTTTCAAGATTGCTGGTTCTTTCTGAGTGTTGGAGTTGACAGAACTAACAAAGTTCAATATTTCACAACATTCCGAGACTTAAAAGCCAAAGTGTTTCAAATCGGGGCAGTATACAATTCCAGAAGAAGGAATTTCGACAAATATGCACGAGGTAAAACAATGGCTTTAATCAGGGAATGAAGCCATTGTTAGAATGAAGCCATTGTTATTCGGTACTCATGTGCTTGCCTGTGCTTGCATCGTTTTGTCCTGGATGACTACTCAGCTGTAAAAGCTTGAATCTTTATGGTTAAAGACAAAAAGCTTCAACTTTATTTGTTTGTTGGAATAGTATGTAAGCACATAAGCTGTAAAACTGCAGTCTCCCACTTTGGGAGGGAGCTAATGTCATTATACTAAAGCAACTTGTGCACCAGAAGCAAAATCAGTCTTCATTGACCTCATTTAGAATCAAAGTCTATGAGGAAGGTGCGAATTTCCATTGGAGAAAGCTCAACAACTAGTGTTTCTGGGTTCACAGGGCCTCCTCTTACCACCTTTAGCTCTTCTTCAGAAGCGCCTTCTACTTTCCAAACCAGTCTCTTCTTCTCCATTTCTGCTCTTCCTTGGTTGGCGGACAAATTAGTCTCTGTTATCTTGTTTATCTGATAATTCGTTTAAGATTGAAATATTATTAGACTTTTGGGGCATCAGTAAGCCTTAAAGATGTCATTTTTATGCGACCATTTTCTCTTACCTTCTTAGAAGGAAAGACCCTTTTTAGCTCTACTCTTGCCACAGTCGACAGATTCTTGCCTTCCCCAATCTTGTATTTGATTCGCCAAAAGAGAGAAATACTTAGAAATTGAAATGGGGACAAAAAACAGAAAGTGAAGTGTAGAAAACAGAAGAGAACTGCTTGGTGCAACCTCGTATAAGTGTGCCAACCGAAGTAGAAGTTTTCCATCCTCCAATTCCTGTAATTTTAGTAATGAGTGAGATATTGAACTCTTAAGTGGGATTGTCCTGTACAATTTCTTAAGATACGCCTTCAAGATGCTAATAATGAGCAAAGATCAATTGAGTCTCAGTTGTAGTTTCGTTGCAGAGAATGATTTGTCAACCATTAGCACAGTTAATTACTTGGAGATTTTCTACAATGGAACAGAAGATTACACACCTGAAGGGTTACAATTCCCACATTGTCAGGTAAAACATAAGAAGGATCCATCCCAGAAAAGGTTGTAACATGAGACTTCGTCCAACTATCTGCATCCTGAAATATAACATAGACCATGAGACCACTTGAATACCGTTTAGCCGTATTGCCAACAGAAATGTCTCAGTGCCTGCAGTTTCACCTGCTCCGCGAAGGCTAGGAGGAATGGAGAATATATCTCTTGGCCATATGATCGGCGCCACTTGGTTCCTTCGCCGACAGGATCTATTCTGAGGTAATAGCTCCCCACAATCTGTAAACACAATTAAAATTGATTTGAACTCAATGCTTACAAGTGAAGTCTGAGGTGAACTGAGTCCTCGCTTACTGTCAATCCTGTGCACACATTGTGAACACAAACTGTTTCATTCAACGCCCCTACTACACCTCTTGAATCATCTTCGACTAACCTCCTGTGTGAAAGGAGACGACTGGTTAACATATCAAAGGTATGACAGACAATGCTTGCTAATTTACTTGCAGGATTAGATTTTAGGAAGAAGAACCTGTGGACCATGATTTCTAATTGTCCATCAACAATACTTGATCCTCCTACAGCTCGATCAACCAGGATCGATACCTCTGAAATGTTGTCCTTCATGTACATTCCAAGATTAATCTGGATTAAAGAGAATACCATAAGATGACTGAAACAATTATCAGTTCTTTGAATTGTAAGTTTAGAAGGTGATGTCACTATCCTACTGTATGATATTCTAAATTCTAGTACAATTAACTATTTAGCTCTTATCATTCTTCTTACGTCAAAAATTGGGACTCGGATAGAGTTGAGTCGCAGCTAAAATGAAACTGAAAATATTGAAGATAAAAAAGACATATAGATTTTACGTGAAAAATTCCTAAATTAGGGTAAAAACTACGGGTAAAGATAAAATAATTTTACTACTGAAAAACTGGAGAATTACAAAGAGAAAAAACTAGACACACAAAAATACATAGAATATTTTTGTCTATCTCTCTTTTTTTTTCTCTCTCACCTCACGTCTTTCTTTTTATGCTTGTTGTGTGTTTCTTTATACTACTCCTGCCTTTTTATAAGTAAGAGTGCCTTATGTGAATGACTGACAAAATGGTTAGCCATTTTGTCCTTACTAGGCATGGTAGGCACCGATTGCCTTTTTATAAGTAGGAATGCCTTATGTGAATGGCTGACAAAATAGTTAACCATTTTGTCCTTACTAGGCATGTGACAATTCTCCCACTTGAAGATTAGATTGATAATCAATTATATCTTCACACCATTCTTTTCTACCTTTCCGCTTTATGTTGCTTACGTTTCTGTAAGGCTACATGAGGATCGACACCACATAAACTTGTCAACATTGATTGCTTTTGTCATAAAATCTGCCAAGTTGTACATTGTATGAATTTTCTGCATGTACATTGTTCCTTCTTCCACTTTCTCACGAGCAAAGTGATACTGAACTTAAACGTGTTTTGTCTTTGAATGAAATGCTGGATTCCTTGCAAGATGCAAAGTATTTTGGTTATCACAAAAGTGAGTAATGTTCTCTTGTTTGCATTCAAGTTCTTCCAACATCAACTTCAACTCACTGCTTTTTTACTAGCTTGTGTAGCTGCTACATATTCTGCTTCTGTTGTTGGCATAGCCACAACCAACTGCAGTTTTGAAACTCAGCTCATAGCTCCTCTAGCTAGTGTAAACGCATATCCTGTAGTGGATTTATTTTTATCAAGATCACCTGCATAATCAGCATCAACGTATCATCTAACAGTAAAATTTGATCCTCTATAACATAATGCAACATTCAAGGTTCCCTTGATATATCTGAGAAACCTCTTCACAGTATTCCAATGCTCTCGATCAGGATTTGCCATGTATCCACTAATTACTCCCACTATATGTGCAATGTCTGGTCTTGTACAAATTATAGGGAACATTAAGCTTCCCATTGCTGATGCATACGGTACTCGAGATATCTCCATCCTCTCTTCTTTATTGCTAGGATTCATACTTGAGGATAACTTGAAATTAACAGGAAGAGGGGTAGAAATTGACTTACAATCTTGCATATTGAAATGTTGCAAGATCTTCTTTAAATGATTCATTTGAGAAAGCTAAATTTTCCTATTATTTCTGTCTCGGTGAATTTGCATCCCTAGAATCTTGTTTGTTGGTCCCAAGTCCTTCATTTCAAATTACCTAGCCAACTGTGCCTTCAATTATTTGATACGATCATTGTTGGAGCTTGCAACCAACATGTCATCCACGTATAATAGCAAAACTATAAAATCATCTTTATCAAACCTCTTGAAATATGCACAAGGGTCCGCATTCAGTCTGCTATATCCAAGGCTCATGATGAAGGAATCAAATCTCTTATACCAACACCTCGGTGCCTGCTTTAGACCGTACAAAGATTTGTTTAACCTGCAAACTAAGTTCTCTTTTCCTTGTTCTTCAAAACCTTCTGGCTGGAGCATATAAATTTCTTCTTCAAGATCTCTATGAAAAGATGCAGTTTTCACATCTAACTGCTCAAGATGCAAGACAAATGTAGCACACATCCTGGGACTACTCGAACTGTAGTGAGTCGAACCACAGGAGAAAATATTTTATTGAAGTTAATTCCTTCCTTCTGAGCATATCCTTTCACCACCAATCTAGCACGATATCGCTCTACTTGATCGTTACCACTCTGTTTGATCTTATAAACCCATTTATTGCCAACAGGCTTTCTTCCTTATAGTAGTGATACCAGCTCCCATGTCTTATTCTTATGCAGAGCTTCAATTTCTTCCTGCATTGCTGCCATGCACTAAGATGCATCTGAACTATTCATTGCTTCTTGAAGAGTTGATGACTTTTCGTCCTCAGTTAAAAGACAGAATGTAATATTGCTCTCCATAATATAAGCTGAGTGTCAGCTCGGTGCTCTTCATGTGCGAGTTGATCTCTAAGTATCTGAAACATCAGATTTGAGTAGTTCTTACTCCTCGTGCTCTGGTGCAGCTTTAGAAGAATCATTTTGATCAAATTCCCTTTCCACTTGTATTGTTGTAGTATCTGAATTCTTTTTTCAATTGCTAACATCTTCTGTTTGCTCTTGATCATTATCTTCTAAGAAAATAACATCTCTGCTGATAACAATCTTGTGGGTGATGGGATCACACAGACGATATCCCTTTACTACTTCAGCATATCCCAAGAAAATACATCTAGATTTTGATCCAACTTCGCAATTTCTTGGGCATTGAACATCACATAGGTAGGACTTCCAAATATATAGAGGTTTGAATAATGCATTGATTTACCAGTCCACATCTCTATTTGTGTCTTCAACTCAATTGCAGTTAATGGAGCCCGATTCACTACATAACAAGCGGTTTTGACTGCTTCTGCCCATAATTTCTTGTCAAACCCGCAGTTCTCATCATCACTCTTGTTCTTTTCAACAGAGTTCTGTTCATTCGCTTCGCCACTCCATTTTGTTGAGGAGTGTATGTCATTGTAAACTACTTTTTGATGCTTTCTTGCTTGCAGAATTCATAAAATTCTTTACCAGTATATTCTCCTCCATTATCTGAGCGTAAACACTTGATATTCTCGATAGGAAACATCCAATATCTCCTCGAATAATCATCAATGAATGATACAAAGAAATTTGCTTCTCCTAGGGACGTCACTGGTGCTTGCCATACATCAGAGTGAATCAATTCTAAAATTTCCTTGCTTCTGAATTTTGATGTGTTGAACTTCAATCGACGCTACTTGCTCATAATGCAATGATCACAGAAGGGTAGTGATACCTTTGTGAGACCTAGAAGTAGATTCTTCTTTGCAAGTATCTTCATTTCTTGTTCAGACATATGTCCAAGCTTTTTATGCCATGTCTTTGCAGATTTTTCACTTGGACTTGTCACAGTAACTGATACTTCTCCTTCTTACAAAGTTTCTCCCTTTAGCACGTACAAATTTGCAGCTATATTCTCTGCTTTTATAAATATAAGAGCTCCTTTAATCATTTTCATGATCTTGTTCTAAATCTCAAATTTGAAATCGAGATCATCTAGTTGTCCTACCAACAAAATTTTTTCCTTCAAGACCTCTACGTGTCACACTTTTTCAATAGTCTAAGTTGTCTCATCATACATCTTTAATTTGATGGTGCCGATACCAACGATCTTCAGAGCTTGATCATTATAGTTGTACACAGATCCCCCAGAGACAAATTCATACTGATGGAACAATTCTCTTATAGAGGTTATATGAAAAGTAGTTGCTGAATTGAGAAGCCATACATCGACAAATCTTCTCTTGCCTCCAATAGTTGTTGTCGCTTTACAGACCATTGCACCTCTATCATTTGAAGTATTTTCCGCATTTCCTTGAAGAATAGAATTTTTGTTATTCAGATTCTAACAATACTTCTTCAGGTGCCCTTTCTTGCCACAATTGTAGCACTTGAAATTCTTCTTACTCCTGGGTTTCGATCTACCATGACTATGACTCCCACTTGGGCCATGTTCCATTGATCTTCCTCTCGTCACCGACAAGGCCTCCGCTTGTTGCGAATTTGCCAGCCTGTCTTCCTTACTTTTATGCCAACTCTCTTCTTCCATAATAACAGCTGCAATATTGTCGAAAACTAGAGTACCTGTGTTGTTTGTTAAATTTATGACGAGTTGATAATACGAATTTGGTAGACTTTGGAATAGAAGTTCCGCACGATCACTTATCTCTATTGTGTGCCCCAATGATGTGAGTTGGGAAAACAGAGTATTTAAAGTATTTAAGCGCTCCGTCACCGAAGTGGATTCCGCCATGCGTAAAATGTATAGTTTCCTTTTCAGAAAAATTTTGTTGTGGAGTGATTTGGCCTCCTACAATTTTGTAAGGTGATCTCATATTTCCTTCACCGTCTTCTACTCCTCTATGCTGGATAATACTCCATCAGCTAGTGCTAGGTGAAGATTAGCTACAACATTCCCGTCCATCTCGTTTAACTTTTCATCTGTGATCCCAGCTGGCCTTTCACTAATGACCGCCAGACAATTGTCTTTCCTCAAGATTGCCTTTATCTTTAACTTTCACAGTAAGAAATTGCTCTCGTCGAATTTTTTAATTTCGTACTTTGCCGCCATTGCTACTACCACGAACATTTTAAAAATAATGCCTTTAGAAGGGTGCATAATAATCTAACTTATCTTTTGATGTGGAAGATCTACTCTTAATGGCAACCACAGAATATACAATAAGCAAAGATACGCACCCAAAGGCTGGCTCTGATACCACTTATTGTGAAAAGTTAGGACTTGGATAGAGCTGGGTTGCAGCTAAAATGAAACTGAAAATATTGAAAATAAAATAGGTAGATAGATTTTACGTGAAAAATTCCTAAATTAGGGTTAAAAAACACGAGTAAGGATAGAAAAATTTACTACTGAAAAACTGGAGAATTAAAAGGAGAAAAAACTAGACTCACAAAAATATATAGAATATTTGTCTCTCTCTTTTTTTTCTCTCTCACCTCACGTCTCTCTTTTTCTGCTTGTCTTCGTGCTACTCTTGCTTTTTTATAGACAGGAGTGCTTTAAGTGAATGGCTGACAAAATGGTCAGCTATTTTGTCCTTACTAAGCATGGTAGGCATACCAGCCACAAATGTTGACATCTTCTTCATGTGTTGTATCTCAATGCATTTTTCGCATAACCACTAACTATCCTAGCAGCCTGGAAGAAAAAGAAGTTTGTTAATCTTTATTATGCTCTACCAAGTTATTCACCCTGAAACTTCTAAAGTATCCTGCAGTTTTTCTACATAGGGAAAAATGATCTTGCAGTAACTGATTATGTAAGCGTAATCAGAAAGTTAGATTGTTACCGGGTAATAATTTCCTGCTACAGGTTGGTTTACTTTGAGGTCCCAGTCTTTTCTGTAGTCTCGAATCTGCATAATAATACTTCTGTGACACAGATGCAAGGAACACCAATCCTTTTAGAACATTTAGCAGACCAAATAAGGAACATACCCTTTCAAGGAAATCCCGTCCATTGGAATCTGTATAGAATACTTTGTTGTTTTTCGTAGTTGTCACGAGTTTAGTTATGACCTCTTTGCCAATTCCATCATCAATCGGTATTGGTCCGACCTGATGTTGAGAAAATTGTTAAGTGACAATTGTTCCTCCCATACAATTGAATCTTCAAAGAAACATCTTAAGGCAGAACATAAATTTACATGAGCAAAATTTTATTAGACTTACAGTGAACTCAAACTCGGCATGTTCTTTTCTCTTGTATAATCTGGTCACCTGTGCAAGGATGGATCTGTCAAAGATAGTACCAGCAAGATACTTTCAAGAAGCATTATACTATATTTGTGAACTGGAAGAAATAATTGTATCTGTTGTAAACAGTTTCTCTCAGTGAACTACAAATTGAAAGAGCAACCTTCCCCTAGCAAATTCAGTTGGCCCTCTAGGTTGATGGTATCATTGTAAGTAAGCAATCTTCCTGAGATTGTACACAACATTTTTACTGGAATACATTTCTGTTTCTGGACTTGGAGAAACTAACTGGTTGCTGATGACTGTACAATGAGATAAAATACCTGATGAATCCACGAGTTTATTCTTTGATGTACTTCATGAAACAAAGGTCCCCGCAAAATCATGAAGTCAACCTGAAATATAGACTCCATATTTACTAATTAACAGCAAACACTAGGGAGCTACGCTCTTCAGAAGGCCTTTCCTACCTGTCCTTCAGATTTGATGGGATAGGTACCATTCGGCCGGAAGATGTACGCTCCAGAGGCCTTCAGAAAGTTGAGTTCCACAGAATTTAAACAAACTTCTCAATGCATGATGGCACAACAATACACTAGAGTTGATAGTGAAGTGAACAAAATGTCAACTCAAGGAGAGTGCTGTAATACTAATACCTTTGAGTTCTGGTCGGCTTCGTACCCAGCATAATAGCCATATGTTTGTTCCAAAGATGCTTTTACCTTTAATTTAGGATTGAAATGACTTAGGTGCAAATTCTTTTCCGAATTGACAGCAATACCTTGACAGCTAGAGTAAATCTCCGTGAATAATAAACATACTGGGAGAAGAATTGGAAAGCAACATACCGAGCTTCTGCTATTTATGTACTCAGTAAGCTTCCCTTCTTTCCTGGAATAAATTAGTTTCAGATTTCCAGGCCCTATTTCGATTCTATCAGTTTGTGCACGTTCTATAGTAGGCATTCGCATGACAGAAGTAGTAGCTGATCATAAAGAGAACAAGCATAACAAAATTTCCATGTTAAAGCTATAATTAAACTTTCTTCTCTATGAGAACTATTTCATGTATAACGACAACCATGCTTACCACCATGTTTAGCAGCTGAGGTATCAGTTGAGATAAAGTAAGTGTTGAAACCCAAAGGAGGTACGGATGCTGAAAATGCAAGCCAGTATTTGGGAGTCACATTGGGAGAGATACCCAAATAGGCTTCGGAATAGTAGTTTCTAATGCTTATGGAGGCATTCAATAGAGGTAAGATCTGCGACTCAATTTCTCTTCCTTTTGAATCTTTAACCATGACATTCTCGTTCAGAACCTACAACAAGTTAGGAAGGTGTAAAGATACACAAAAGCTATACACACTGTGCAAGTAAAGCTATAGTCTTTTACCAGAATTTCTTGGCTCCTATATACTTTGTGAAACCTTATCATGTCCAGTCCTGAGAACTATACAAGTATTGTATATTCTACTTGTATGTGCTTTTTATTCGTTAAAAATGAGCATGCAACGGGAAATCAGATGTTCAAGTAGCAAAAGGACTGGCTAAACTAGAGTAATAAGGGTAACTGACAGGAATTCTTATGATGTCATATCTTTTCCATCCCAAAGAATTATAGACGACTACCACCTGTAGAACAGATAGCATGGGATGATTATATAGATTTTAGTAAAACAAAACAACTGTTCTTGGAATGATTACAAAACTTAAAAGTCCTTACCAAGTTTTTTCCTTTCAATAGATTAACCTCTGATGCTGGACAGTAACTTATATTCAGAAGGGGGCACTGAAACAGTTTAAAGGACACAACAATTACAGTAGATCCAACATGTAACATTAATCAAGAACCAGATCAAGGCTTTCAAATCTTGAATTAGAAACAGTCTATGAACTACTTGTTTTTTCGTCCCTTAGACTGGTAAAAATTCTTCTAACTCTGCCTTGAGTGGTTCAATGTTATTGTTAAAAAAAAAAAACTATGCAGTGAGGGCTGATACAAAGTAAAACAAGTCAGCATTTGATATGATTGAGTTTACCTGTTGAAATTTGTTGACTTGATTCATGCAACCAGTTTTTGATTTCATATTTACCATGCAAGAAAGAGATGTTCCAACCACTTCTTCAGCCTGCAAGAAACATTTTTAGATTTGGAGCAATTCAAATTTAGCAAAGACTCAGGAAAAGTGAAAACAAACCTCTGTGTGGCCAATTGACAACCTTTTCGCATAATCATTAGCAACATGCTGCTTCTCTGTGCCAGAAACTCCATCATGATGTTGAGCAATTGCTAAAGCATCAGCTAAAGATTCTGTATTAGGTCCTAATTTACTTCTTCCTTTAAAAAATTCTAATTGCCTTGCTGCCTGTAAGAGAATTTGCATTCGAATAAGAATAATCTATTTCAAGTATTTCACGAGGCAAATCACATTGTTCTTACCAAATAATAGCCACTCAATTTTCTAACATAACCTTTGAGGGCTGGTCTACTTGTAAAATATCCTGTCCAATAAGCATTTTCCATGTCTGCATATCTGATAAATTTGAACCATATTGGACAGGTTAAAATTGAGAGGAGAAGCTACATACAAGTAAAACTAAATCGGTATTGTAGCTAACGGAAAGTAGTCATCTGTTTTGAGAGGCCAGGATTCGTTTGTAGCATGTTTAGCATCAGTGTACATTGAGGGGGTTGAGTATAGAGCATTGACACGCCCGTCCTGCAAACGTTTGAATCCAGTACTTAATTGGCATCAGGATTCAGAGAAATTAATATGATCTGAAGATCCCATGAAGTATGAGAAACTATCATAAGAAGATTGAACCTGTATCAGAAAGGCAGATGACTTAAATAGATACCACCAAGTCAGGATCAGCAGAAAAGATGATTCAATCATCAGAAGATGATAAAATCTTCTTTCTTTATTATACGAACATATGATTTTGTATTATTCCTTTTGGAAGCAAAATGATTCTACTAAACGCAAGTAGTTAGCTATTTGTAGCCTCAATAAGCTTCATGAGCTGTCTTGATGAGGACAAACCTGATTTACATAGTTGATAAGTTTGTCCATTTGTTTAAACCATGTCTCAGCATATTGATACTGGAAATCGTCCCCCATCGTCCACATGATATGATTTGTTCGAGTAAAGTTAGCCTAGAAAAGAAAAGACAGGGACTAGCTTTTTACATCCATCAAACAGAAGTTAATCAGTTGGATGCACAAATCTGACAAGATCACTACTCCTGATAAGATCATTTATCCTCTCATTCCAGGTCTAAGAATGGCGTTTTGAGGTTGAAACTAAGGAAGAATCTTCAGAGAACAGAAATGAAAACTACGTTCTTACTTGTTTTACTGCAGCAGATACAAATTCGTTGACACGCTGGGGGACATTGTAGTCAAAGAAATTGTTATCATCCTTCACATAAAAAACACAGTCATACATTGGGGACATATGAACTTAAAGTGAATTGTCAAGGATGTTTCACTAACGACACGAGGAAAAGGGAAAGGAGGTTCTTGACGTATGATTTACCTGAACAATAGGGGAATCAAAATCTGCATTAACTTCATAGTAGAAGTCTCCTGGAGGTCCATAACCATCAGGTAATGCATCGGCAAATATCTACACAAATGAAACAATAAGAAATCAGGCAACTTACATTGCTTTATAAACAACCAGGAAATGTTGAGAGAGGCTCACCTGAGATGATGATCCAAAAGTTTTAGAGCCCCTCCAGACAACCTCAAGAGTCTTCTTATTTACTCGTTTAGCATGGTCTTGGTAGTCAATCCGTCCGAAAAAGACAGAGTCAAACCCAACCTGAAGCCAGAAATTGTGTCAAAAGATAGGCTTGACAAGATGCTGTTTGTGCTTTTCCTGTTTGTGCAAACAAATGTCCAAGGATCATGTACGTACTGATGAACGATACAGCCAATTTGTCAGTTAACAGTTTGAGAAGAGAAGTTTATCGGGTTTAGATACCTCTGCACCTAACAAGTAGGCCTGTACTGCTGAATGTCCAAAAGTATCAATTTGCCAACCAGTTCTAGGAGTTACATTGAACTCTTCTTTGATGAATCTATGTCCCAGAGTTGTCTGATCAATCATGTCTATATAATGTGTTGCGGCCTCGTCATGCATGCACATACCCCCATTTCTGCAGAAGAAAATTTATAAAGAAAAAAGCAGTTTACATCACAATTTGATTACAAAATATTTCCAGGATACACCAAATCCAATCTTATGCATACAAAAACAAAGAACGAGAAAAAGTATATATGTTGTTGGATTTTACGGTACATTAGCTCAAGTCGACCGGATCTAACAAGCTTCCTGACTATGTTTCGAACTCTTTTGTTCTGTTCTTTCCACCAGCGCTGGAAAAAAGCCTGAAACATTTTTTTGCTTAATTTCATTGGCATCATTAAGAAGAACAAATATAAAATTTTGGTCAAGAAATGAAACATCGGGTTCAATAGAACTAATAAAAACCTGTTCAACATATACAAACTTGCGATTCTTATCAGCCAACAAGGCAGGAACCAGAGAATCCAGTATATTCTGCACACATGCTCCCTGCAGAGGACACCAGCCAATGAAACGCAAAACTCAAACAAATTGAACAAACTTCCTTTAGAATCAGCCACTTAAAGACTGACAATTTGACGAGTAAAATTTAATACATTAATGGAGGATCAAAAGAAACAGAAGTAAAGCAAACCTGGATGGAATTGTTGGCGCCAACGTAGTACTGATCAACAGTCTTCAACCAGCCGACGTCATCATGCGTGTGAGGCACCAAGTGAACATTAATCTTCCCTGGAACAATTCTTGAAGTTGTGTTGTAAGCGGTGTACTTAGATTCAACGCGAAAAAAGTGCAACCCTTTGACCAAAAACAGCAGCAACAGTGGCCAACATTGCTGGAATTCCATGTGAAGTGAGGTATAGCTATGTTTTGGATATCAGTTTCTGGGACACCCTTGAACATTAGCCAAGTTTAAATATTGAAGAACTGATGTAAAAGAAAAGACAAGAACAGAGACAACTAGTTTTGTTGTGTTCTTGTTTGATGACGAGATATGGAATTTTTGTATGTCAATAATAATCGACTTCTGGGGTCGGCAGGAAAAACTCTTCGAGAGGTTTTGCTTTTAGAGTTTGGACGTTGGCGCTTAGTTTCGATTCCGTGTGTGCTAGTTTGTCAAATTCTGTGTGTTTTATTTAATATGCATTTAAAAATTAATAATTTTCACATAATTAAAAAAAATCTATAATCTATATAAAGATGACATTTAAAATTATATTTTTTATACAAATTGCAATTAAAGTTAACAGTAATTTAGTGGGTTAATTATAAAAAAGTCTCAATCTTTGCTCAATTTGTCAATTCTAGTTCCAAATTTCAAAAAGTTGCAATAAAATGCTCAAACTTTCAATTTTTTTCAATTCTAACCGACATTAGTGCCTTCGTTAAGTTTGTTGACTTAAATCAGATTACGCAGCCCCAGCGACCTCACGTTTTGATTTCACTTTTTCCCTTCATTTTTAATTTGTTTTCTCGACGCCCTTACCCTTCGATTTTCAGATTATGCAACTCCGACTCCCTCACTCTGAGAGCATCGGGAGAACGAACTGAAAATTAAGAGCTTGTTGGTACAATATGCTGCAATGTGAGAGTAGTTTGGGACATCGGAAGAACAAACAAAAAACAAAGGGCTGAGGGCTGAGGAAGAACCAACAAATAACAAAAGGCTAAGGTTGCATAAACTGATTTAGGGATTCTATTTTTAACAATGACTTTGTTTCATTAATCTTCATTTATTGTGATAATTTTGGATAACGTTTATTAATAGTTAGGGTTTGTAACGTCGAACTAGTATTGAAAAAAATTGAAAGTTTGGACATTTTAAGAACACGAGAAAAAGATAGGCAAACGTCAACCTTTATTACTTCCCTCAAAATATACAAAGGAATACTCTCTCAATCCCTAAGTGTCTCCCCCACTTATCTGTTCAGAGTGTTTCTCTCGCACTCCCTCCTTTGAGAAGAGCAAGGCTCAAATAAACTATTTATAGGAACCTCTAGATGATTAAGTTAGAATCATAATAGAACTCTACTAGCTAAGATCACAATCTTACCCTTATCAGATTACATCATACTAACCAATAGATGACATCTTCATCCAGTTAGGACTCTATCTAATAGGATTAAGTTACATCATAATAACAAGATAAAAGATTACACTATCTAGGAATGATTATCTATATCCATGAAGATCTCCTCTATCTTCAGATGATCTTTCCACATGATCTTTATCTCTTAGAGCTGATGTTCATCCATTGTGATCTTATCCGCCACATCATCCAATTATCCGTTGATGATGAGTCATCCAAGCCAATAACACAATGGTCAGTCTAATGCTTACCCATGCCAACTCCATTAGTCATGGTTCGTTCATTTGAGCACACACTAAGCCCTTAGTGCATCAAGAACTTAGCCTTAGCTAAGTTTGCTCGTACAAGTTTCAAAACTCTCTTAAAACTCGCATCATGCTTGATCTACTTGCTAAGTCACACTGGAACTCTCGCATATTCCCGTTATGCATGTGATCCAGCTAACCTTTCACTCGATGTCCATCTTAAGCTTTCTTTTGGTCTCACATCTGAATCTTACATCTTGTCGAAGATTTCCGCCAGTGTGCACCAATGCATACCAACACTTGACATTGCCGCTTTTCGTCTTTGCTTTCTTGCAAGTCCTTTGCCTTGTTCCGCTGTTCCGTGTGTCAAACACTAGTTAAGGCTCGCCAATACCTGTACGATTTCTCTATCTCGAACTTAGGGTTCTAACAAACCACCTCCATTAGAAGAAATCAACGCCCTTATCGAAATAACCTGTGTACACTCCTTCAAGTGTGGTTTCTTCAGAGACCCCTTAGTTATTGGCACATATCCCACGTACCATGTTCCCTCTCCATCGGGTTTCTCCTTGCTTTTGTTTGAACGCTCCTTCACAAGGCCCATTGCACCCAACATAGCAAAACTATTGAGATAGACTTCTTCCGTCAAGTCCTCCTTTCCCTCTCCTTTATCCTTCACAACCATTGAATTTACTTGCTCCTCACCCGCCTTCCATCTTGGACATTCTCAAGTAAAATGCGACCCTTCATAAATGAAACAAGCAATATCTCGTTTTGATTGTTTCTTACCTTGAGAAGATTCACTCACCTTCTCCTTTCCTTTCTCCAAGCCATTCCGTATCGCACCATTCTTCTTGTCCTCGTAGCTAGTTCGAATAGATGGTGGCATTTGGAGATCCACTAAGGCATCCGCAATCGCTATCGTGCTTAGGAGGTCCTTCACGTTATGTCTCTGAAGCTCCATTTGTGCCCAACCTTGCAAGCCGCTTATGAAGTTAAACAACTTGCCCTCCTCTGACCTGTTTTGCACATCCAATATCAAAGATGTGAATTTTTTCACATACTCCCTCACCGAGTCGTCTGTTTCAACCTCTTCAAAGCTTCCCTTGCAATCTATGAAGTGTTGTTGGGGAGGAACTGATCTGTTATCTCATTCTTCATTTTCTTCCAAGTGTCAATAAGAGGTCTACCCGCACTGATATCTTTTGAGATTCTCATTCTCCACCATAGCTTTGCATCCTCCACCAGGTACATTGTCATGATTGACATATTCTCCGAGTCAGCCACCTTTGTTGCTGCAAAGTATTGCTCCATGTCCCATAAGAAATTTTCGAACTCTTTGGCATTCCACTTGTCGTCAAAAACTTGTGGCTCTTGCACCTTCACTAAAGTGCTTTCCGCACGTCCAATGTCCTGTGTTGCAACGACACGCCTTAGGATCACCACCTCAAACCTAGACTCCTCTTGTGCCTTCATTAACTCCACTATTTGATGATGTAACTATTGGATTTATGCCTCCAACATCTCGAATTGAGATGAGCAGGATTTCACTTCTTCCTCCCCTTGAGGAATTGGTCCAATGAGTTCCTCCACTCAGTTGACACGTTCTGTCAAATTGTTGCCTCCTGCCATCTCAAACTATGGCTCTAATACCAATTGTTACAAAGGTTTTCCTTCAAGCACGAACTTGTCCCATAAGATGTGCCAATTCCTTTACACGACAATCTCACTTAGGCCCGTTAAAGTAAGATTTAGTCTTGTCTCGTGATCATAGACCAACCTACTCATTCTCAAATGCCTCATGACCCTCGCAGTGTTTCACTCTCACTCTCTTGCAAGAAAACTATGAAAGTACTAAATAATCATGGCAATAATAAGAACACAAGAAAGAGATACGACAAACGCCAACCTTTATTGCTTTCCTCAAAGTATACAAAGGAATGCTCTCTCAATCCCTAAGTATCTTCCCCACTCATCTGTTCAGAGTGTTTCTCTCACACTCTCTTCTTTGAGAAGAGCAAGGCTCAAATGAGTTATTTATAGGCACCTCTAGATGACTAAGTTAGAATCCTAATAGAACTCTACTAGCTAAGATCACAATATTATCCTTATCAAATTACAT